>BHEV01020996.1:0-11737 GCA_004319985.1 Emydocephalus ijimae
CTGGGCCCAGTGGTTTGAGTTACGGTTGCTTCGACCCATAATGGTTCGCCGGAAAGGTTTTTAGTGAAAACTAAGTCGCCTCCCATGAACTTGCGGCATTTTCCGCTAGATCCACAGGGTTTCTCTGGCGCATAGGATGGGTGGAGCCGGTTGAGGTGGGAACGGAGCTTGCATCCCATCAACAGTTCAGCTGGAGTCTTGTTGGTGACGCTGTGCAGGGTTATGTGTTGGAGTAGGAGTATTCTGTTTAGTTTGTCGTCAATGTCCCCATAGTCCATTTTGTGGAGTTTTTTTTAACAAATTGGACCATGCGCTCAGCCCTGCCATTAGCCGCAGGGTGCACCGGCGAGGTTAGCGCATGGCGGATACCCCAGTCCGCTAAGTATTGTTCAAATGCCAGGCCGGTGAACTGGGGTCCATTGTCGGAGACCAGAACGTCTGGCAGCCCATGCGTTGTGAATAGCCTATTCAATTTTCGGATGACGGAATCGGTTGTAGTAGTCTTCATTTTGTGGATCTCGAGCCAGTTGGAATGGCATCCACTGTTAGGAACGTATGTCCCTTAGTAGGTCCCGCAAAGTCAACGTGGATGCGGGACCACGGCCCCTGGGGGGTTTCCCACTCCATTGGAGTTGCTCTAGGTGGGGCACTGCTGACTTCTTGGCACTTTAAGCAAGTCTTTACGCAGGCTTCGATCTGCTTGTCGATGCCCGGCCACCACGTGTAGCTTCGTGTGAGCGCTTTCATACGCATGATGCTGGAGTGACCGTCATGCAATGTTTTCAATACTGCTCGTTGTAACTGCTCTGGGACGACGACTCTGTCTCCCCATAGGATGCAGCCCTTTTGCGAGAAAAGTTTTGTTTGCCGGTTTCTGAAAGGGATGAAGTCATCAGGGGTTTGTTCTATTGGCCATCCTCGTTTGACCCAGCTGAGAACTTGCGCCAGGACAGGGTCTCGTTTCGTTTCGATAGCGATGTCTCTGGCTGTTAGCAGCGGTGAATGTAGTGTTTCAATCTGGAGTGTCATAAGGGTTGGAGCTGGGTTGTCGACGGTTTCCGGAAGTGGGGCACGGCTCAATGCATCAGCGTGGGGAATGGCTTTCCCTGGGCAGTGTTGTAATTTATACTTGTACGCAGCTAAGAACTCCGACCAGCGAGTCATTCTAGGTGACAATATATCGGGGGTTGGCTTGTCTCCCGCTATAACCCCCAGCAAAGGTTTGTGATCGGTAATAATAGTAAAAACTCGTCCATACACATATTCATGAAACTGTTTCACAGCAGATACAACAGCAAGAGCCTCTTTGTCAATTTGGCTATAGTTACGTTCAGCCCTTGATAGGATCCTTGAAAAATAGGCAATAGGGGCCTCACTACCATTTGGTAACACGACTCAAAATGGCTCCTACTCCAAACGGTGACGCGTCACATGTAATTGTTAAAGGCAAGGTCTTGTTATACTGCATTCAAACAGCATCTGAGGTTAGTAAGTTTTTCACTTGTCGGAATGCGTACTCCTCTCGGTGTCCCCAGACCCAAGTTGCTTTTTTGTTGAGAAGTCGATGTAGGGGCTCAGCTACGGTCGCTTTCTGGGGCAAGAAGATGTTGTAAAAGTTAATGAGCCCCAGGAAAGCTTGGAGGTCAGTCTTATCCCTGGGTCTTGGGGCATTTTTAATCGCTTTGAGTTTGCTATTAGTGGGGTGAATACCTTGCTTATCGATTAGGTACCCCAGGAACTCTACTTTATCTGTACACAGTTGACATTTATTTTTTTTTAACCCTTCGGCCGGAGTCTTTAAATTTCTGGAGAACCATTTTAAGACACTTTTCTAGTACTTCTCTATTCAGGGCCGCAATTAAAACGTCATCACAGTATGGCACGACCCCCTTGATCCCTTGCAAGAGTCTCTCCATCAGACTTTGAAAAATCCCTGGAGCTATGCTCACTCCGAATTGGAGTCGGTTGCATTTAAAGGCACCTCGGTGCGTAACGATTGTCTGTGCCTCCGCGGTTTTTTTATCTACAGGCAGTTGTTGGTACGCCTGTGCTAAATCCAATTTAGCGAAGACTTTTCCGCCCCCCAGGGAATGGAGAAGGTGTTGCACCACCGGCACCGGGTAAGCGTTCTGTTGAAGGGCGTGATTAAGGGTGGCCTGGTAGTCCCCACAAATCCTTAATGATCCATCCGGTTTGATGGGTGTTACGATTGGGGTTTCCCAACGGGTGTGGTCAGTTGATTCTAAAACACCCTGGGCTATTAATTTATCGAGCTGCTCATCGATCTTTGGTTTAAGGGCAAAAGGTACCTAACGAGGCTTAAGGCAGATGGGGGCTACTTCAGGGTTAAGGTTAAATGATATCGGGGTCCCCTTGTACTCACCTAGTTTGTCTGCAAAGACGTCCTGGAATTCCTGGACGAGGGCCTCCTCCCAGTCGTCGCTTCTGGTTTGGTGAATGCCAGCTACCTCGATCCTGAGTGGGGTGAACCATTGAAGGCCTAACAAACTAGGCTGGTCGCGGTCGACGACGGTCAGTGGTAATGACGCAGTACGATTTTTGAATGATACTTGGACTTGGCTGGATCCAACGACCGGAATTCGGTTCCCCTGATAATTTTTGAGTATGATTCTTTGGGCTCTGAGGTCTTGACGCCGGACGGCAGGGATTAATTGTTTAAGGGTCTTCCAGGAAACCATCGAGAGGGATGATCCTGAGTCAACTTCCATCACGCAAGGTTGGTTTTCGATGGCGACCTTCACTTGGATCTTCTTTGCATCTAATGATGAAGCGTGACCGATTGTAATGGTTTGTGGGCATGGCTTAGGTGGTGGGCATGGCTTAGGTGGTCATCTGACTGGGTGGATGTGGCTTAGTGGTCATGTTATTGGCTGGGCGTGGCCAACTCAATCGCACTCACATCGAGGCATGCATCTTCTCGCCTGGCCTCTCATGACTGTGGGGATGCTGCAACAGTCATAAGTGTGAAAAATGGTAACAAGTCACTTTTTTCAGTGCCATTGTAACTTTGAATGGTCACTCCACATGAGCAAAGTACCAGCAAAGGAAGGGAAAAAAACTCCAGAGAAGTTACTGAGACAGGAAGTCTAGTCCTGCCAAGAATGTAATAAGGGTTAACGGAGAGGCAGTTTCTGTAAACAACACCAGAATGTTTCCTTTCTGCCTTCCTTACAGGATTAGGCCAGTAATTTCTTCTAACAACCGGTTCTCCGAACTGTACAGAATGTCAACAACCGGTTCTCGCGAATAGGTGCGAACTGGTAGAATCCTACCCCTCGTCTGAGCCAAGTTTTTCTTGATCAAGCTTGGCTGCTTTTTTTGCTGCATGAACCGAATGTCTTTCTATTTGTTTCCTTGAATTTGGTCCAGAACTTAAAGGACAGAATACCACAGGGCTAAATTATAAAAGAACTTTCTAAGGAAGAAATCAGCTGGATATCAAATTAATTACCAAATGCTAATCTTTTTTTTTTTTGTATGAAAAGTGTAGAAATATATTAACATTATAAAATGTTGGACTTTTTTCCAAAGGGAATTGTTTATGTTAGAGCATTGAATGTTGCATTTTAGTGAGCGTTTTGGATCCAAGCAGCAACAGGCTAGAAACAAAAACAAGCCGTGGGTGAAACATTTATCAGTGAGAGGATGATGTTCAACAAATTTATGAGTTTATGAGCAACCAAGGGACAAAGAAAACTTTTAATAACAGCAAATGGCTGACTAATTAAGACTAGCACAAAGATCTGCTAACTTTGCAGCAGATCAATAATGCTCCTTAGCTGAGATTATAAGAACTAGCCAGAATCCCTACCAACGTCATCCTTATTTTTAATGACCACATTGCAGAAATAAAGGTTTTGCAGCATACAAATGATTTTCACAGTAATTGCTTTTGATATGAATATTTAATCAGCATAAGAATGGCAAAATTGCTATTATACAAATGTGCTTTACATTTACTATCCGAAAAGGCCTCAAGTGCTATTATATAAGTGATTTTTATTGTTTACAACTGAACTAAATAAAAACAGTTAGTATCTTCCAGGGAAATTTAGGCACACTTTAGACTTTCTGAATTAAATGAAACAGAAGCATGCAAAATGAAACTCATTAGGTATCCCTAATTTTCCATGAGTTGCGATTATTCAGGGAGCAAAGAGACTCCAATAGCCTCCCCTAGCCATATCATCTTGGGCTAATTGTGGAGTGTCCTTCATACTTTTTTGGTCAAACCAGATTTAAAACTGTAGTTGATTTAAAACACCAAAAAACTGTAGTTAAGTTTGGGCTTCAAATTTTAAACTGCTAAGACTATACTGGAAAGTCACTATGGTGTAATGATTAAGGCACTAGGCTAGAAATCAGGAGGCCCTGAGTTCCACCCTTGCTTTAGACACAAAACCAACCAGGTGAACTTTGGCCACAACTTCTCTCTCAGTCCTGGAAGGATACAATGTCAAACCACTTATAAAATCTTTGACTTGAAAAGAAAGAAAGAAAGAAAGGAAAGAAGAAAAGCCTTCTATTTTCTTAAAAAACCAGGATTATGTGTTCTGCCTCGCCTTTCCTCTTTCCCAAAAGATGAAAGAGTACAAACTCACACAAACACAGGCAGGCAAGCTGGCTCAGACTTCACAGAGTTAATTCTTTGGAACTGATAATATTCTTGGCATTCCAACACATCCTGCCTGCCAAGTCCGAACTGATAGTAAGTAAAATTTTACTCACAGAAAATCACAACGCAGTCCACAAAGAAAATCTGAAGTAAGGTTAAACTTTGTTCCGTACAAAGTTTCAGGAGAAAACACATGCCCTTTTATCCCCTGTGGGATGTGGCTCAATGACTCAGCTCACTCTCTGACCCTCCCACGCCCTCCTACATTGCTGCTCACGTTTCTCCCTACGACGCTGCTTAGGATTGAGCCAACACTCTTCCTCTTTACTCCCTGTCAGGGACTGCTCCGATATGCCTTCCTCCTGATTAATCTCAGGCTGTTCCTCTCGGTTGTCTGATGGATCCTGAGGCATTATCTGATCTTCTTCCAGATTATTCATTTCAAAAAATGATCACATGACCCTGGGACACTGCAACCATCATAAATATGAGCCAGTTGCCAAGTGTCCAAATTTTGATCACATGACCATGGGAATGTTGCAAGGGTCATAAGTATGAATGGCCATAACTCATCTTTTTCAGTACTTGTAACTTTTGTAACTTTGTAACCTTGTAACTTTTGAACAATAGTCACTAGATGAACTGTTGTAAGCCAAAGACTACCTGTAGTAAGATGATTCGCATTGCCAAATATGCACTTCTAACTTTCTGGCCCTCTGAAGACCTACATGTTTTCCATTCTTCCTTGATGAAATCATTGGAAGAAGAAAAAAGGGAAGAAAAATCAGTCACTTTATGTCTGAATTTTGTGGCATCACAGGAGGCTACAGGACCATGATGGAGAATCTATTGCATGTGTGCCACAGGTGGCATGCAGAGTCATTTGGGTGGGTATGCAAGCCCCAGCCAAACTTACTTGCGCTGCACATGTGTGCATGTCCCAGCTGATTTTCGCCCCTTTTTAGGCTGTTTTCGCCCTCCCGGAGGCTTGAGGGAATCCTCTGAAGCCTCAGGAGGCCGAAAAACAGGCCTTTTGGAAATCTCAACCTCCAGAGGGCCTCGGACCTCGGGACAGGCCAGTTTTGCCCTCCCGGAGGCTCGAGGGAAGCCTCTGCAGCCTGGGAAGGCCGAAAAATGGGCCTTCCGGAAATACTGGGAGTGCTGAAACTGGCCGATTTTCAGCCTCCTGAGGCTTCAGAGGCTTCCCTCGAGTCTCCTGAAGGGCAAAAATGTACTCAAATGGTCCAAAAATCAGCTGGGAGGTACATACTTGCACAGTGCAGGTAAGGGGGAAGGGCAGGGGTGTTACATGTGCATGCGCAGGGGGGGCACATTGAATTGTGGGTGCTGGCACGCAAACGCATGCTTTTAGCACACCATAACAAAAAGGTTCGCTATCACTGCTATAGGATAAGGAAAACTATATACTCAGATGTGAAGATTGCAACTTCCGCAGCATTGCCAATAAATGAAGAAATAAAGATAGTGAATCCCTGGAAGTGGATCTATCTATCTATCTATCTATCTATCTATCTATCTATCTATCTATCTATCTATCTATCTATCTATCCATCCATCCCTCCATCCATCCAAAAGGTCTGTCTGTTTGCCTGGCTTCCTGCCAACCTACCTACCTACCTGCCTACTTGTCTTTCTGTCTACCTACCAACCTATCTACCAATATAGATATATCTACCTACCTACCTATCATCTATCTATCTATCTATCTATCTATCTATCTATCTATCTATCTATCTATCTATCTATCTATCTATCATTTACCTACCTACCTACCTATCTCTATCTATCCACCTACCTACCTACCTAACATCTATCTACCTACTATCTACCTACTATCTCTCTCTCTCTCTATCTCTCTCTCTATCTCTATCTATTTATCTATCATCTCTATCTACCTCCCTCCCTCATCATCCATCTATCTATCTATCTATCTATCTATCTATCTATCTATCTATCTATCTATCTATCTACCTACCTATCTCTATCTATCTATCTACCTACCTACCTACCTACCTGTCCGTCCGTCCGTCTACCTACCTACCTACCTACCTGCCTGCCTGCCTGCCTATCTATCTATCTATCTATCTATCTATCTATCTATCTATCTATCTATCTATCTATCTATCTATCTATCTATCTATCTACTATCTATACAGTATCTATCTTTCATGCATTACTCTGAAGGTAAAGAAATGTCTGCAAACAAACAACCAAGCTCAGAGAACACCAAGAACTCTAAAGATAGTGAATGCCTTTCCAAACAGCCAGGATGTGTTTTTAATCTGATGCCATATGGCTGAAACAATCCATGCAGCAACTTTCGCCATCATTACGCTGTACAATTATTTTGCTCTTATCCCCAGGCAAAGTGACTCTGGCTCTGCGGCACCTTTGGGAATGTTGGTGCGCTGCAATTTCTTGCATAAATAAATAAATAAATGATACTGGAGGGGCTTTGAGACTCCATCTGT
Source organism: Emydocephalus ijimae (assembly GCA_004319985.1). Taxonomy (NCBI): domain Eukaryota; kingdom Metazoa; phylum Chordata; class Lepidosauria; order Squamata; family Elapidae; genus Emydocephalus; species Emydocephalus ijimae. The sequence goes on from BHEV01020996.1 coordinate 7,129, forward strand.
TATTCATTAGTGCTTAAGATGCAATCCCAGCTGTGTGATAAAAAAACTTTGAGAAAGTCTGCATTGATATATTTAGATTGCAACTCTATATGAACTCTTTGGAGGCTGATACTCATTTTTGCCCTGTGATGGATTTGCTAAATATCATCTTTAGGATTATTTCAGTGACTATATTTTAAGCATTCATTTTTCAAGTTGATTTTTTCCCCCCAGTGCCATATATGAGTGCTTTGGCTACTTTGTAGCAGTGATCAGTTTGAGTTAGATATTATTTGAGATTGTTAGCATGGCTTGATAGAAAGAACTTCTTACCATGCCTCTTGAAGAAAGAATCAGGGAACCAGGGTTAGTAAAGCAAAACAAAATAGATTTTGTCCTGGAACATCTTAATACATTGAATGTTGAAAAGAACACTGAAAACTGCTTATTTTTATCTTGATTCTTCAACTAATTTTCTTTCTCTCTAATTCTGTTTTGCTATTTGCACTTTCTTTTTCTTTTTTCCTTCTTTCTTTCTCTTTTCCCTTCATAATCTTTCTTTATATTTTCATTTATTTATATTTATATTACATTTGAAAATGTATTTTCATATGTAAAGGCGTACATATAATTTTTATTAAGAGTTTTTACATAAGTAAAAAGCAAATGTTTAGGAAGCCAAGCTGGCTCAGACATCTGCCTTTTAGCATTAGGTGAAAATCTGACTTCTGACATTGTATTTCATGTTAGTGTCATGCTTGTAGGCTTTCAAATTCCTCTCTATTAGTAGCATTTGTTTATTACTATGCATTTTAACAGCACTAATACACTTATTAGTTTTATTTTTATTTATTTATATTTTTCTGTATTTATATATATTTATCATATTTAATATTTTATTTAACAGATTTAATAGACAGATGGCGCTCCCACAACTTCCAAAGTCAAGCTGTTCCATTGGTTGATTGTTCTCACTTTCAGAAAGTTTCTCCTTTTTTCCAGGTTAAATTTCTCCTTGTTCAGTTTCCATCGATTATTCCTTGTCTGGTCTTCGGGTGCTTTAGAAAATAGCTTGACCCCCTGCCCTCTGTGGCAGCCCCTCAAATATGCCTCCCCTGGTCCTTCTCCTTACTTAGACTAGCCAAGCCCAGTTCCTGCAACCGTTTGTTGTATGTTTTAGCCTCCAATCCCCTGATCATCCTGGTTGCTCTTCTCTGTACTTTTTCTAGTCTCAATATCTTTTTTATAATGTGGTGACCAAAACTTGATGCAGTGCTCTAGGTGTGGTCTTATTAAGGCTTTATAGAGTGGTATTAGTACTTCCCTTGATCTTGATTGTATCCCTCTGTTAATACAATTTAGGATTGCATTAGCTTTTTTGGCTGCTGCTGCACACTGCTGGCTCATATTTAGCTGGTTGTCCACTAAGACTCCAAGATCCCTCTCACAGTTACTGCTATTGAACCTGGTTTCACCCAGTCTATATGTGTACTTTTGGTTTTTCTTGCCTAAGTGTAGGACTTTACTTTTCTCTACATTGAATTTCATTTTGTTAGATATGGCCCAGTGTTCTAGTCTTTCAAGATCCATCTGGATCTTGAGCCTATCTTCTTTGTTGTTAGCTATTCCTGCCAGCTTAGTATCATCTGCAAATTTGGTAAGTTCCCCTTCTATTCCCTCATCTAAGTCATTAATGAAGATATTGAAGAGTACTGGGCCTAAGACGGAACCTTGTGGTACCCCACTGCTTACTTCCCTCCATGTAGACTTAGACCCATTAAGGATTACTCGTTGAGTATGGTTTGCCAGCCAGTTGTGAGTCCATCTAGTGTTGGTGCTATCTATTCCTCTTTTTTCTAGCTTACTAAGAAAGAAGTTGTGGTCTACTTTGTTGAATGCCTTGCTGAAATCTAAATATATTATGTCCACAGTATTTTGCTGGTCTACTATTTAAATCACTGTGTTGAAGAATGAAATAAGATTGGTCTAGCATGATCTGTTTTTAACAAAACCCATGCTGACTGCTAGTTATTACTTTACTTGTTTTTAGATGTTGGCAGATCTGTTTTTTTATTATCTTTTCTAGTATCTTCCTGGGTATTGATGTTAGGCTGATTGGTCTGTAGTTTCCTGGGTCTGTTTTTTTTCCCCTTTTTTGAAGATGGGAACCACATCAGTTCTTTTCCAGTCCTCTGATAGTTCCCCGGTATTCCAGGATTTTTGAAAGATATGGTGCAGTGGTTCTAAGATGACCTCTGCCAGCTCCTTTAAAACTCTGGAATGTAATCCACCAGGCCCCAGTGATTTGTTTTCATCAAGATCAGACAGATGTTCTTTTCTTTTTTTTTTTTTTTTTTGCTTATTTTAACTTTTATTTCTGGTCTGTCTTTTACAGTTATGTTTTTGGTGGGTTGAGCTATAGTTTCTTTTTGCGTGAAGACGGATGCAAAGAATGAGTTAAGCAGTTCTGCTTTCTCTCTGTTGTCTGTTACTTCCTTGCCATCTTCTCTCTTTAGTGGACCAACTGTTTTCTTGATTTTTTTCTTGTTATTTATATGTTGGAAGAAACTTTTTTTATTATCTTTGACTTTTGTTGCAAGTCTTTTTTCGTTCTGAGCCTTTGCTATCCTGACTTCGTCTTTGCAGATTCTGGCTATCTGCTGATATTCTGCCTTAGTTGTATGTCCTTCTTTCCATTTTTTGTACTTTTCCTTTTTTCTTTCAATTTGCCAGAGAAATCTTTGTGTTGCCATGCTGGTTTCTTCTTGGATTTCTTGTTTTTCTTTCTCAGTGGTATTGTGCTGGTCTGGGCTTCTATGTTCATACTTTTTAGAGTTTTCCAAGATTCTTGAGTTGTTTTCCCCTTTAGGATTTTCATCCATGGAATCTTTCCCAAGTTCTCTCTGACTTTATTGAAATCAGCTCTTTTAAAATCCAAGACTCTGGTGTCATTTTGATCTGTTGCTTGTGTTTGTGTTATGTTGAATTCTAGTCTGACATGGTCACTCTCACCCAAGGTTCCTGCAGTTTCAACTCCCTCTATCACTTCTTCTCTGTTTGTAAGAATTAAGTCCAGTATGGCTGTCCCTCTAGTTTCACCCTCTACCTTTTGGACAACAAAGTTGTCAGCTAGGTTGGTTAGGAACTTATTTGATTTCTCACTTGGTGCAGAATTAGTTATCCAATTGATATCAGGATAATTGAAGTCTCCCATTACTATTGTTGTGTGTTTCCTGCATATGTTTGTTAGTTGGGTGGCAAAAAGGACATCTATATTTTCTGCTTGATTGGGTGGCCTATAATATACACCTATGGCCATGTCATTCTTTTTTGCTTTTATATTGACCCATATGCATTCTAGGAGGTTTTCATCTTTGGTTTCATGCATTTCTGTAGCAATATAGCAATATATATAGCAATATACAGTGCAACTCCACCTCCTCTTTTATGGGGTCTGGGTTTTTTTGAATAGTTTGTATCCTTCTACCAGTATGTTCCAGTCATGGGTTTCATCCCATCAAGTTTCTGTTATTCCAACTATATCATGTATTCGTAGTTCGAGTTCACCCTGTTTGTTCCCCAGACTTTGTGCATTTGTGTATACGCACTTGAGATCTTTATGTCTGACACTGTGTTTACTGTCTCCATAACCTGTGTTGTGCCTGCCTGCCCCTACTTTTTGCCAGCTGTTTGATTAGTACACATGATATGGCACTCACTATTAAATGCTTGGTTTTGGTTGGCATCAAGGTTGACAATCTTACCTGCGCAAACATCTATTTTTCATGCACTGGCATCCTTATTAGTTTTAGGTTGCTGGGGACAGAAATGTTCTGAATCCATTAATTCTCTGTCCTCGCTGTTCAGTTTAAATGTTGATCCAGGAAATCTGTGAATTTAATGCCAAGTAACTCAGTCCCTTTCTTTGATGGATGCAAACCATCTCTTTTGTACAGTTTTTCATTGGACCAGCTGCAGACATCATGACTAATAAAACCAAAGCCTTCCCTTTTACATCATTCCTTTAGCCACATATTAAACTCTGCTACATGCTGCCCTTTCCCTTTTTGTTCCTTGTATACTGGTAGAACCTCTGAAAAGATAAGCCTGTAGCCCATATTACTAAGTTCATACCCAAGCTCTGGAAGTCTTTCTGAACAGAAAGTACATCCTTCTGAGATAGATCATTTGTACCAAGATGTATAATAGCATCAACATCACAGTCCTTGCTGGCATTCTTGACTTAAGAATATGCTTATTGTCTCTGCTGGCAGTAGCACCTGTAGACACCTGACTGTTCCAAACTAAGCAATCTCATTAGATTGCAATTCTAATAGTTTTCTTTCCACGACAGGCTCGTAACCCTGCACTTCTGATTGGCCCGCTGATAGCAGATCGTGATTGGTCGGGTTTGGCTGATCCGATTGGCTGATAGCGGGTCGCTGCTGATTGGTCACTTCCAGCGCGGCAAAGTCAAAGCATTGGGTGTTGTGACAGCAGCCAGCTCTATAAAAGGAGCTGCTGCTGCCCTAGTATTTCGCTCTGTTCCGAAGTCACTAATAAAGAGTTGGAGTCACTATTCGATGCCTCGTCTCCGTTCCTTGCGCCCACTCTCCCAGATCTAACACTG
>BHEV01020997.1:0-19977 GCA_004319985.1 Emydocephalus ijimae
CTATAGTGACTGACCACAAACCTTTGCTGGGAATAATAGCCGGAGATAAGCCAACCCCCTATATATTATCTCCCAGAATGATCGCTGGTCAGAATTCTTGGCTGCCTATAATTATCGGCTGCAACACCGCCCAGGGAAGGCCATTCCCCACGCCGATGCATTGAGCCGAGCACCACTTCCAGAGACCATTGATGACCCCGTGCCTACAGTGACAACGTTACAGATCNGAAGGGCTGCATTATCTGGGGAGATAGAGTTTTTGTCCCAGAGCGGCTACAACGAGCAGTACTAAGAACCTTGCATGATGGCCACCCCGGCATGGTGCGCATGAAAGCCCTCGCACATAGCTAGGCGTGGTGGCCAGGCATCGACAAGCAAATCTAGACATGGGTCAAAAGTTGTCACAAATGCCAGGAAGTAAGCAACGCCCCACCAAAAGCAACCCCAACCGAATGGGAAACACCCCGGGGACCCTGGTCCCGTATTCATCTGGACTTTGCAGGACCTACCAAAGGCCACACATTCTTGTTAACAATGGATGCCTTCTCGAACTGGCTCGAAATCCATGAAATGAGGAATACAACAACTGAAGCAGTCATCAAGAAACTAGACAGACTATTTACAACACATGGATTACCAGACATTCTGGTATCCGATAACGGACCCCAATTTACTGCGTTGTCCTTTGAACAGTACCTGGCGGACCGCGGTATTCGCCATGCGCTGACTTCGCCGGCGCATCCTGCGGCCAATGGAAGGGCCGAGCGCATGGTACAATTTGTCAAGAAAACACTACACAAAATGGCCTATGACAATATCGAAGAAAAAATAAACCGGATATTCCTTTTGCAGCATAACACTCCGCACAGCGTCACCAACAAAACTCCCGCCGAATTGCTAATGGGGCGGAAGCTCTGCTCCCACCTCAATCGACTACACCCATCGTACGAACCTGAGAAACCACACGGATCCAGCGGACAATGCTGTACCTTCCAGGTAGGTGACTTGGTATTCGCTAAGAACTTGTCGGGCGATCCGTTGTGGGTCGAGGCGACTGTGGTCCGAGTAACCGGCCCTAGATCGTATCTCGTGGAATGTCACGATAATAGACTATGGAAGCGCCATATTGATCAGCTACGATCAAGGCTACAGTCAGGAATCTCCGAGTCCCCTGATGTCCAAACTGAGGGGGGAGGAGATACGGAGGAAGATGAACTTGAAATAGCAGAAAGTTTTAATGATAGAAACAACAGTGAAACAGAAACACGTGAAGAAGAATCAGGGATGGGAGTGAGTTCACCTCATGATAATGCCGAAGATGTTGGTGACAACGAGAATTCAAAATCAGAGTTAGAGGCACCCCTTTCGCCAGACAACGTCCTATCTCAACAAGATTGCAGCCAAATACCAGGTGCACAACGAAAGTCAAATAGACTAACAAAACAACCGGCCTACCTCAAGGACTACGTAACCGCACCCCGTAAACGGAACCCGGGGGGAAGGGGTGTTGTGAATGAATAAATGTGTTAATAAAGTTATCAAGAGCTTGAAGTCAAGTGCAGGGTTCTGGCCCTGCACTTCTGATTGGCCGTTAATGGCGACATCAGATTGGTCCGTTCAGGTGAATCTGATTGGCCATTAACGAGCCTCTCCCATTGGTTAATGGAGCTAGCGCTCCCGGGTTTTCATTGGTTGAATATATAATAAGTTGCCTATATAAGGAGGGCCGTTACAGCCATTGAGCTGAGCTGTCACACCATGTTAATAAAGTGTTTTGAAGTTCACCGTTTCAGCGGCTCGTCTCCATTCTTCGCGCCCACGCTCAGAACTTAACAGAAAGGTTATAAAATGAGGCAAAAATCACTTAACTAATGTCTCACTTAACTACAGAAATTTGGGGATCAATTGTGGTCATAATTTGAGGACTACATGTACTGAAAACTTCTGTATTTGTGCATGCTATACCTTTGTGGCACTGCTTGCCAATACATTTGTAAATACATTTATTTATAACTTTGCAATTATTTTATTTCCCTATCAAATACATATAACTTTGTCTTGGTACATTAATGTTTAAAGGTATGTTTCTTATTGCATCATATACTCTACCAAATATTTATCTGCAGATCATATGAGTTCTTGGTCAATATACTGTATAATATTGCCTGGAAACAAAAGAATTCATGGAGTCACATTCCCAACCAACACATCATTAAAAGTCATGTACATGTTTTTTTTTTAATAAAGTTTTATTTGGGTTTTCACACACACAAAATACAAAATACATCTTTTTTTGAAAATAGCATGGTCCCGGGTTGCGCTTCTTTATACAGACACAAACTCAATTTCATGCTCATTTTTGTGTTCTATTCCATATCTTATTACTATTCTGCATTTTCTATATAGTTTTTTTCCTCTTTTAATTTTCTCAATTTTATTTTGATTATCTCATCTCAATTCAAAAATCATTATATTTATACTTTTGTCTGTTCCGTTTCAATTTCATATTATCTTTTCTCATTAGACAAATTTTCTCCTGTAGTTACTAATTGGAGTATGACACCTTTATATCTTTTAATTTTATCCATTTAATTCTCATTTAAACTTCAATATATACCTTCAGGTTATGACATTCAATATAATACATAACTTCCAATCGAATTCTGCTTGGTACATTCTTATAATACACACTATATTATTTTTAAAAAAGGATTGTAAATATATGTAATTAAAACCCTCGTTCCATTCCAATTCAGTTCTATCCTTAATATTCATTAAAGTCTTAACATCTTTAACATTTCTTTTCAATTAAATATAATACTTCCTTAAAGACACGTATAACCTCCATACTTAATTTTTCCCTTATTTCTCTTCACATATGTTTTATATTCATTTTGTTACATTTATTTATTGACAAGCATTCCACTAATTTACAATAACTATTTTATCAAACATTTTAATTATACATTGTTTCATATTTTCTGAAATTATTTCTATTTCTAATATAACAACACTGTCTTATGTACCTTTGCAGAATCCCTTTTTCAATTAGATTTTCACCCATTATCTCTATATTTCTCTGTTTCTCTATATTTTGTTTCTGTTCTTTATAACTTCTTTTCCTTTCTTTCTTCCCTCTCTCCTTCTCCCTCTCCTTTTTACCCCCTTGTCTCTCTACTTCTAATTCTCTCTTCTGCATTTCCCTCTTCTGTTGCTTTCTGATTTTATACTTATTTTTCACTCTATTCTTTTTGTTGTTGTTGTTTTTTTGTTTTTCCCAATCTTAAACTTTCCATTCTCTTTCCCCCCTTTCCTTTTTTTCCCCACCTGAGATTACTTGTTCATTAAAGATGGCTTCTTCTTTGTCATAATCTTCTTGTTCTGTAGGTATTTCTTGTTTCTCATAGTTCCAAATCTCCATTTCCAAGAACTGAAATATGAAGCCAAAAGAACCTCTACCTTCTTCTGCATCTTCTTTGTACTTTTTAAGTTCCATTTTCAATTCTTCTAAAAGTGGAGTCATTTTGAACACTTTTAAACAACCACCCGGTTAATTTTAGTCATTCAAATGCAGTAACCAAGAATCCAGAGATCACCAAATAATCCAAATAGTCCCAAGCTGTTTCTTCTTATTTCTTTTTTTCATTTTCTCTTCCTGGGGTTTTACTATTTTGTTGCAATGTTTCAGTTAAGATGTTTGAAAGTCATCTTTCTTTTGAAAGTCTTGTTGAGATTTTACTGTAAGTTCTTTTTAATTCCAAGCAGTCTCCTCCCTCCCAGATCCTGCTCTTTTATTCTTTTTCTCTCCTTTCCTGTTTTCAAAAGCTTTTAATTATCCAGAAATCTTTATTATCCCTTTGACTTTTTATTTTCAGAATTAAATGCCTATTAATGTCACAGTGGATTTTTTTCCCCCAATTCCTTGCTTAAGTCTCTTAGCTGTCAGTATGGGAAGAGGAAGGAAAAAACCCAAATCCTTTCCTTTTTCTCTCTCCTTTGCTGCTTAGAAATCTTCTTTGAGAACAGTGTTATTATTATTTTTTAATAGTTTAAATTCCAGGGTACCTTATTTGTTGCTTTTGCTGTTTGACCCGGTCAACCAAAACTTTCTCTTCTTATCTTCCCCCTGCACATTCTTTTCCGGTTGAGTTCTTCTTTGTGGTGGCCATTTCTGACCACTGCTGCAACCGCCTTTGGGAAAGGGAGTAATGGCCAGCTGAGGAGGAGAGATGTGGCTCTCCTCAATGCACTTCTACTGGGTGGCTTAGCCCCAAAACCAGCCGGCTCGGGGCGCTCCAGCGGTGAGCACGGATCGAAACCGTGCAGTTGCGATTTTGGTCTGTCACCAAAGAAACTCAAACTGGAAGTCCATATACATATTTTCTTATAAACATTAAAAAGTCAAGGGAACATCAAATATTCTTGCTTTATTCCTTTCTAATTTTTGAAATATTTGGGACACATTCAATTTATTCCCATGCATACAATATATCACTTCTGTTACAACTATTATTACATCGAGAAATCAACTTGAACTCTACTTTCATTCAAAATATTCTGTAATTGAAGCATCTTTATCATATCTTTTCTCTAAGTCAGTAAACATTCTTTTTTTAGATTTCTACATTTCTTAAATTACTTGTTCATTGGTAAAATCTTTTCTTCACTTCCTGAATTTGTTCACTTATATATTTTTAATATAGCACTTTCCCTAATCCTAACCCTAATCTTTTCCAAGCACATTTAACAAATCCTTTTATAGTTTTATGAATTTGCTACTTTTCCAATTTATATAAAGGAAGAATAGCAGCATTCTTCCAATCATCGGACACAGATACATCTTCATATACATTCCATAAGTATTCATCCATCTATGAATGTTATCTGCTAACACTCTTTACATCAATAGCCTTTCTCTCAAAATTTATGATTTTTCATAATTATTTGGGGGGGAGGGAGAAGTGGTAATACTGATATTTATAGCATTTGTTTTAATTTTTACACAATTTTAATCTATTAATTAGATTTGTCTATTAAATATGCTTACAAAATTATTTCACTTTATTTTCATGCAAAATTATTTAATTATTTTTTATTATATTTGTTCTGTTGTAGGAACATTATACCATTTCTAAAATAATATTTTATTTGCACTGAAATTGAACTGCATTTTCTCTGCTTCTTTTAATTTTAGTGGCGTCTTGGTTTCTTAGATTACACTTCTTGAAGCTAACTTTTGCTTCTCTATGTGCATGCATATCTTTCCCATTTCTGCAAGTTTCAAAGAGAGACAACATGGGTATTTTCCTTTTTTTCCCCTGTTTCCTTTCTTAATTCATGGTTTTACCATTTACTCCTTTTACCTGCCAAAACAAGATCTTCCATATGAATATTATCAGATGGGCAACAGATAACACCAACTATTGCTTTTTTAAAAAATGTAAGGCTTTCAAATCATACTTTTTATGAGCATTTTGGGGTCATGATGTAATTCTTGGTTAATTTGTCATGTTCAATATTGTCAATATTGTGATGGTGGTCATAGTCAAAGTTCATAAAGTGGGGGAGGGCAGAACGGTCTTATACAGGGGTGGGATGCTACCGATTCTGCCCAGCTCTATAGAACCGGTAGCTCTGAAGAGCAACAAACACTGAACTGGTTCTGTGTTTGCTGCTTTTTGGTCCACCCGCCTGCCCAGGCTCTTACCTGTCCTTTATTTCATGCTTTTTCAACCTCAGCTGCTTTGTGCAAAACGTAGTCACTGAACTGGTAGTAACACTGGTTGAATCCCACCCCTGCCCTTTTATCTTCCTGACAACAATTGTTCCCCCTATTCTTTTTCTTCAGTTCAGCTGTTGTGAAGCACATTGTTATTTCCAGAAATTCTGAATGTACACTGTGTTGAATATATTTTTAGTATTAGTATTTGCCTGAGAACCTCATGCTGCTTTAAGTTCACTCCTGCTGTATGCTATCAGCCATAAGAAGCTAATTATAATGGGGAGTACTCAACATTGTCTGTAGTGGAGGTACTTGCAAGCAAAATCTTGGAGGGAAAAAAAAGCAGTCTACACTTTGAGATATTCTAGCTACATTTCAGGTGTTCCTAAATGTTGGCAAGCTATTATCTTCTATGGTTGTTAAAGCATGGTGAACAAAGACATTGCACAATCTTTCTGCATGATGAGAAAGTTTTATAATTGTTACATTTATGTTTGCTCAGATCATATTTTATTATTTTATTTACTTATTAAATAAATTTATATTGCTGTACAATTTACACCCGGCAACTCTTTATAATGATAAGAAGTTAACCTGATTTAAAGAAGAGGCCTTATTTGGTGTTTGCTTGTTTGTAGATATTACTTATTTGTTGTTAGATTTATAAATAATTGAAACAAAACTGTGTAATAAAAAATACTTATAAACTAAAGGAATTCTAATATTTGGGTCTTCATTTAAAACAGGTGGGGAATTATGGCCCTTTTATGATTTGTGGACTTCAACTCCCAGAATTCCTGAGCCAGCTACAGTGAGCTACTGGTCTGCAGCCTGTTAGGAACCAGTCTACACAAATAGCAAGTGAGCATGCAAAACTCCATTTGCGCATGTGTGGGATTAGGCTGTGCATGCAAAACTATTCCTTCTCCCTGCCAGCACCACCTGCCACTATTGCCACTGCTGGTCCATGAAGCTGGAAAGATTGGGGACCACTAGCTTATACAATATTAATTTATTGACTGACAGAAACATGGAAAGAGTCACCAATAGTTTGTCCAGTTTTCTAAGAAATATAATTGCTTCTGTTTTTGAAGCAAGCTTCATGAATACTGTATTGAAAATCTAAATGACTGGTCTATTATTGGTCTTTTATCCAACTAAACATCAAGACAGTGTACATAATCCAGAAACAGATATGAATGAACATGACATTATTTAATGACGGCTAGCTAACTTACATTACTAACTCATGGACCTGCTTTCATTATGATTTGATGATGTGTTTTTTCACAGCAGAATTCCTTGGGTCCTGTGCTAATAGGACTGATTTAGATAAGCTGATTAAGTTGTACTCTGTGTTTCCTTTGAAAAGAATGTTGTGCACCAAGCCATAGAAAAGAAAACTTGGAAGGTTTTTTACATGAGTTCTTAGCAAAATAATATATTTATCAGAATCATTTCTAGCACTCCAGAAGGTGAAATGCTTTAGGAAAATGAATGCATTTATACAAAACTCTTGACAAATAAATTTGATATGGTAAAGTAATATATTTTTCACAAAACCATGGGCATTTTTAATGAGCATTAGTTTTGTGCCAAATACTTATGCTGTTAAGTGGGTTTCAAGTATTCGTGCTTTAGCTTCCTCCCCCATTATTTTCAGTATAAAATCCCAGCATGTATGCGCTTGGCTACAAGAGAAGAATCTTACTCCAGTTTCCCATAATGCATTCATGAAAGGATTGGTAACAAACTATTATAGTTACCAAAAAAAAAGTGGGGGAGGAGTAAACTACCATGCCAAGGCATCAGGGGAGTAAATACAAAATTAAAATAATAATATTATTCTTAAGGTGTATTAGTGTCCTATAAGCAGTTTTTCTTGTTAATATAATTCACATTGAACTTTTGTTTGCATGCGTGCGTATTGAAATGAAGAGAAAAGTAATTTATAGCAGCAAGCACAGAACATTCTGTATTACAGTTTGATGAGGAATAATAGTAATCCAAATGGAAAAACATGCAGCCCCAATAAATTATAAATATCAGGTAGATTGACATTCACAATATCTTGCAAATGGATGCTTCTGTAGCAAAGATATTATTTTGGAAGTTACAAAAAATGGTAAAAGTGGAATTGGATTTTGAATATCTCATTTCTTTATTACGTGTTGATATTATATTTAGAGAGGCAACTTCCAGATTTAGTCTAAAATAGCATATAGGCATCTCATCATGCATTTGTCTGCAAATGAGATATCTTGGAGAACTATGCCAAAAGTTTTGAAAAGGGAGCATAAATCATTCTTTCATAAGATAAGATATGCAGAAGTATACAAAATCCTCACAGCAATAAAATTGTAGATTAAAGTGGTCCAGCCATCTTGAAAATAATTTGGAGCTCTGAATGAATTAAAGAGAGCTCACTCATCTCTAGTGATTAGACTATATGATTTATTTTGTGCTCTCAAACAACTATATATAAATGAAGGATAACACCAGCAAGACAAGAGATAAGAAGAAGTCATCCAGGTCATGGTTGTCCCCAAAGTGCTTTTTCAAGAGGCAACTGGACTTTCTGTTTTTTCTTTGAAGATGTTTTGCTTCTCATACAAGAAGCTTCTTATTAAACCATATTCTTTTTAAAACTACTACCCTTTTTCTTTTCCTACAATAATTCATTTTGAGAAGAAACTATTTAATCATTGACTGGAAAGAATAGAATCATTATCTGAAAGAATAGAACATTTTCTTAGCCATTTTAGTGCTTAACTGGGCTGATTGAATTGAGATTTAATTAAACAACAAACCTGCATCTCTTTTTGATGTTGGTCACACAGAATCAACCATATTCAAAATATAATTCATACTGCTTATCTTGTAATAATGATTGATTTAATTCTGAATGGCTTCAGCTAAAATCTTCTTGCCTTATTATTCCCTCCAAGATTATAGTTTGCTGTAAGAAGGATGGGATTTTGAGAAATTCAATTTTCATGCAATCCTAGTCCCAAAGTAAAAAAGATAGTAAGCAAAGAGTAATTAATTGGACTGGCTAGAAAATCACCATTTTGTTGTAGTTCAGCTTTATTCTTGTTTCCTATGAACCATTTCTGAAAAAGTATGAAATTAATAGCATGAAGTATATACTGCAAAGGATGCTAACCTCAGGTATGATTATATCCCAAGCTTATTCTTCATCATCATTTAGTGTTTGCCATGTAGGTAAGGTAAGTAATTTTACACATGAAATTGTCAACACAACTTTTGTTCTTATAGCATCTCGGTGACATGTTTTTTAAAAAAAAAAAAACTAGTAGCATTCAACCTTATTAGAATTAGTTCTTCAGTTCCAAACATTTCCAGACAGTAGATTGGGAAACAAAAGCCAAGAAGACGAAAATGGAAAATCATTTGCATATTATTATCAAGAAAATTATATGGTTGTGTCCATGTAGTCATAAATGTTGCACTCAGTTCACTTTTTTTCCTTTTTAAAAACAGCTTTTACACTGTGTGCATTTTTGCATTTCTGCACGCATGCTCTAGTGATTCTGAAACTGTATGTTGCCCTCCATGGAAAAACTGGTGTCTTGTTTAACTACGGAAGGTCATATTACAACTGATGGATTGTGAACAAATTTAACTTCAGGGTATTTATGCTATATAATATTATATATTTGAATTTGAAGACACAATATTTTTGTTATACAATACTGCTTTGCATTTGTCTTTCCTGAGGCTGATAAGATTGGCAGCACTAATTTTTTGCATACTATTATGTTTAGGAAAACTAATTAGAAAATCATTTTGTCTTTAAAAAAAAAAATTCTTTAGGGTTTCATAGTTTTAGAAAATGAAAAACACATGTTCTGACTCAAGAGAATAAATTGCTAAACTATGGATTTACAGAGTTACCAAAATATTTGTTATATATTCTTCCATCAATGGAAAGAGAATCTGACATATGATGAATAACATGTAATTTTTTTTCACACTGACATGTCCTGTACTTTATAGCTGATGCTTCACACATAAACTATGGCATAATTATGCAATCATATTTTGTTGAATTGCTGCAACTTTTTTTTTCTTTTCTGTGACCGTAATTTAGACACTGCACATAACCTTCAAGAAGTACATAAAAAGATTTATAGATTGTATGGGAATTGAGGAATTGCAGAAGAGAACTGATAAAATTCTCCTTTCTTTTCCCTTGCCTCAGTTTTCAGTGGCCAGAATTAACAACTCTTTATTTATTTATTCCAAGGGCTTTTTGCCACTTTAATCACACTGAGCAGTTCACAAGCAAAAATGAAACAATAAAAAAATGTAAACATAACAAATACAATATTCATACACTACCAAAAAATCAATTATCAAATTTACTTTTTTAAAAAATTCTTGGCAAGTTCCTGTACTAGTCCATGAAGTTTTACTTGGCAAGATTTCTGAAATAACATTGTCTTGTTCCTAAGGCTGAGGAAGATTGACTGGCAGGAGTCAATAGGTACTGTTGAGTTTGGAGCATGGGCGCGAATAATGGAGACGAGCCGGTAAAACGTTGAACTTCAACTCTTTATTTACATGGTGTGACAGCTCAAAATAATGGCTGCAATAGCCTTCCTTATATAGGCAACTTATTAGATATTCAACCAATGAAAACCAGGGAGCGCTAGCTCCGTTAACCAATAAGAGAGGCTCGTTAATGGCCAATCAGATCCACCAGAACGGACCAATCTGATATCGCCATTAACGGCCAATCAGAAGTGCAGGGCCAGAACCCTGCACTTGACTTCAAGCTCAGATAACTTTATTAACACATTTATTCATTCACAACAGGTACCTTTGTGCCTAAGGCAGAACGACAAATCTTGGTTTCCTAGATTGTGTCTTAACTGTACACCAAAACTGGATCTGCAGCCCTACTATAACCTAGAGCCTTTAATTCTCTCAGGTAAAATCCATAACGCTTGCTTAGTTCTCAAATACTCTTTGAAATAACCTAGAATTCACAAGCTTGAAATAATTGGCTTAAAAAAATGAATCTTCTTTTTGATGAGAATGTATTTGACAAAGGATAGCTCCTGCAGATAATGATGGGCTTTGAGTCCTTGCCTGCCACAGCGAGCAACAACACTATGCAAACATGATGGGGGAGGCAACTTCTATTTGGAATAAGTAGTCCCATAGACAGCCCAAACTCATAGTTGTTATTTGTTTGATAACATTGTTTAAAAAGGAATGTTTAAATGATAATTATGATCCTTCATCTCCCAGAGTCCCTCAAAGAATTAAGATGCTGATTTATAGAAATAAGGAAAAAAAATAAGAACTCCTTTCTGTGAAAGTATAACTGGGGTGGTTCACCTTTCCAAATAAAAAGTAAGCTCTTTAATGTAAAGAAGTCATAATGGCCCAATAGCTGGACTTGGAACTTCTAGATCATAAAATTTGAGCTGTAAACAGGATGGAATTAGTAGATAGTAGCCATAAGCTGCTTATCTTAACTGGAAGCCACTTTCTGCACATGCTATTCTGACCTTTAGCATGATTTCACAGAATCATTTTGTGTTTATGTTATGAGTGGCCAATAGCATTGCTTGAAAGTTTAGTATGTAAACAGTTGAAGTAAAGCTGCCCACCAGGAATGTTCTGTTTGCAATATATCACGGCTGGCAGAACTGAAAAGAAGATCAACATTGCTAAAAAGAAAAAGGGGTGCATTTACAATTTTTTGAGCCAGGCTAGGAACTAATGATTACTGACATACCTAAAAGTCGCGATGGTAGAGTGATTGCATCATTTTCCAAAAATATTTTATAGGTATCTTATGATTGTTGGATACTGGGACAATTATTTTTGTAGGGCAAGGCAGGCAATTTCCTAATCACATTTACAAAGATACTAGCTTCAGTTCTTCATTTCTAGTCATATAAATGCAGAAAGAATGATGAAAAGGGAAATAGCTCTCTTCTGTTAAGAAGCCAGTGGCCTGCTAGTCACAAAATAAATAATTCTTCTGGTGCTTTTTGGAGAGAAGGAATTTTCAGGACAGGACAGACAATAGCAAGGAGAAGCATGGTGACAGTTCGAAAAGATGGTAAGATTTTCCTCATTCCTCAGGTGTTGGATCGATTCTGGTTCAAATAATGAGTGTCCTTGGGTTTTCCCTGTTGAAATAAATGAAGGGGAACAAACTACAAAAGTAGGGAGATATAAAGATGCAACAAAGAAGAACAGATATCACTGATGTCATAATACGTACATAATTCCAAAATGTTAGTATGAAAGGAGTGTATTGTCAGGTTCCAAGCAATGCAACCATCATAAAATGAACTCCGAGGCATTTCAATTCCTCAAAGAACAAGTTTATTAAGTTACACCATCTTAGCACTAACTAGTGGAAAGCCAGTACTGAATGTTTCCCAGCTTTCGACGTCACTATGACTAGGATTTTCTCAGTTTTCCAAAACAATATGTCATATTGTCCAACCGGGATGTGAAACGGTTACCTGGTGTCTTCACTCCTCCTTCCTCTGGCCAGGCAGCCTTTGGAACATGGTGTCAGGGCTCTGGTAGTTACCCACATTTAAATCATGAGTCTCTAGCCAGATTTTCAAAACTTAAAGAAGATTTATTAGGAGTAAACATACTGGCGCTGCCTGGGTGTAGCCAACTCTGAGACACATCATTCATTGTCACCCTTGACCCTGGTTTTCTTCACCTCCTAGGTGTATCATAATTCATATTCTCCATGGGACACATCCATAGCCAAGAGTCATCAATCATACTGTCCAGTTAGAATTTTGCACGGCAGAAACTTCAGTCACCTAGAAACTATCTTTGAAAACATTTATGGAATGCAAGATGTCCAGTGCTCCCCACTCCCTTTCTGTTGGCAACTCTAAAAAGACTATAGACATATTTTATGAGTTGACAAATGGCTGACTCATCGTCCAGCTGTGTTGTTTTGGCTGGAACTCCATCCACCTCAGCTCTTCCCCTTTTCAGTTCCCAAGTGTTTCAAACTGAATTCATATGAATAACCCAGATATAAATCAATCCACCATCAAACCAAATTCACGCTTGGCATTATATTGACAACTTGAATTCATACCCATAATTGTAATTAGCTTTCACCCAGGTCAATTTCATAAAGAGTTATTACTTTAAATAATGTTGTTTATCCCCTAAGTGTAAATGTAATTTGCTATTATTTCATTTGCACGATATGTTATTAATACTATGGCAATATGTGTAATGAGGCCTGTTATCTATAGACTGGGGTCTAAAATGAACTAAGCCAATGTGCTCCATAGATAGATAAACCAATTTCACTTATATTGACAATGAACTCATGTTTTTCTACTTTCCTTGCTCTGTCTTCTTTTTTTAGAAAAAAAATGCCTTGGGATGATGATTATTTTTACCCACCGAGCACTAAAATAACAAAAATAACTTTGAAGAAAGAAATATTTTCTGTAAGCTTAATTATCTGGAATCTCAGGAAGGACAGTCAAGGGCAGTTTGATAGTTTCATAACTATATGAACTAATACAATTCTATGCTATATATAGCAAGGCACAGCTGTGTGATAAACTTTTATGGGGAGTCTGCATTTTTCATTTATGAACATTCATGATTAAGAGGCTATATATTTAAGCATTACCTAATAGAGGTCCATTGCATTGGAAGCCAGAGAAAT
Organism: Emydocephalus ijimae; assembly: GCA_004319985.1. NCBI lineage: Eukaryota > Metazoa > Chordata > Lepidosauria > Squamata > Elapidae > Emydocephalus > Emydocephalus ijimae. Next base: position 13,431 of record BHEV01020997.1, read on the forward strand.
ACACATATTTCACTATTACATGATTTGTGAAGTCATAATCCTATATAAATACCCAGACACATATTGCAAGAGGACAAATTAAGGGCTGTAGCTTAATTTCCTTTTAACTAGATACTTTTTAACATATCCTTTGCTATTAGTAATTAGAGTTCTCAGATTCTGTTGTGTTCGGATTAAATCAAAATTTGATTTAATAGTCATAAATAATTTTATAATTTTATGAATTTATATCCTATCATTGGATCTAGAGTATGTCAAGAATAAAATAAGATTTTTGCAGCAACTTGCATATTTCATCTCATGTGCCAAATATGTTTTTTTAAATGTTTAGTTCTGAGTTCTCAAAATAATAAGAGAAACAATTAGGAGCAATGCAATCATTTGCCCTTGGAAGTTATGGGAGTACCATCACTTGAGACCTTCAAGAAGAGATTGGACTGCCATTTGTCAGAAATGGTGTAGGGTCTCCCGCTTGGGCAGGGGGTTGGACTAGATGACCTATAAGGTCCCTTCTAACTCTGATTCTCTGTTATCTGTTATCTGCTTTGATATCCTTTGTATGAATAATATTTACTGCATCCAAGAGGAAAGCCCTTGTTATAAGAACATTATAGACCCCAAACTATAAATAGAGAAATAAATCACAATATTTTAGTATAATTATTGAATTGAAATCAGATTATGGTAGAAACAACTGTCTGTATAATAGAACTTTACAAGTATTGTTCACTTCTATTTTAATTGATAAATTGTGTATGTATGCATGTATGTATGTATATATGTATGTATTTGTTTTCTTAAGTTTTCGCGGGTATTTATATGTATGGTATTCAGCTTTGTTCAGGTATTTTCCCACATCATTATAGTTGTGCTTTTAAAGTTGTAGCAACGTTTTGGCAGAATCTCATCTAACATTATCAGGCTTCTGTATTGTGTTCATCTGTGAGTCAGACTTTCACAGCCATTTCTGTTTTAAATTTGGTGCTAGCCTACTGCTGTGCCAGAATGTTTTTTCCTTCATCCTGATTAGTTGAGAGCCTTGGTCTGTGTTTATTGGTCTTGGAGTTTGCTGTGTTCTGCTTGATTGGTGTTTCTAATATCTTCTGTCTATTTTGTAGCTTTTTTTGTCTTGATTGGCTGGCAACATTGTGTTTCCTGTATTGGAGGCTTTTAGTGCGGCTTGGCTCCGACTAAACAGACAGCTATCATTTATTAGGGAGTTAGGTTTCATCTGGGTGCCTGGTTGGGGTGTGTTTGAGCTGGAGGTATCGGGGGAGTCTGTTTGTGCCCAAGTGTTTGCCTGGCTTGTGGTGTGGCAAGAATTACTGATCACTGTTTGCCTTAAAATAGCCATCTTGATATTCTTATCAAGTTTGGCTTTGTTAGGAATATAAGTCACCTAAAAGGTATTTGGGTTAGAAATATATAAACCAGGATAAACATTTTAAAACTGTATCTTTAAGAAAATGCAGAATTATAATTGGGTGTGGTTTCTCAAATGGCTATAAGATGGAGCCAGAAACCTGGGTTGTTTGGTCTTAGTCTCAGAAGAGAGTGTGTCTGAGTGAGTCTCTGTTTTTTCTTCTGTTGGAAAGTATTGCCGTTCCTCCATTTTTCCTAACTGACTGATATTCTTGGATTTGATGTAAGTATAATACTGAACTGCTTTTGACACTGAACTTTCTAATTGGATTATCCCTGGATTGAAAACTGACTGATCTTACCTGTGAATTATTTTGGACTGCTTATTTTGAACTTTGGTTAAACCTTTATTGAAAGTAAAAACCTACATTTACTGTACAGTGTGTCTGTGTGCTGTGTGTGTGTTATTCAAACACTACTCTCTATACATCTCCGTGTATGTGCTCATTCTCCAAATGGGGAATTAGCTCAACAGGCTTCTACATACAAAGGCTCTGTTTTATTTCTATCCTGTCCTATTTCTGTTCATTGTATTTCCAAGTTTGTAATCAGTGCTGTTTAGAAACAACGTTCAATATGTGAAATTCAGGTTTCTCTATATTTGGGGCCTACTGCTGAATAACATTTCCCCTTGTCAATGTATTTTGCAGTTATTTTCTCATTTAACAAATACAATGTGAGGCTGACACTGATACTGACATTGTTATGCATGCCAAACTCATCATTATGATGCCTATAATATGTAATAATGCAATTGTAGACATAAAAGATCACATACGTTAAATATGAATGTAGGGGAAGTTAGCCTATGAAAGCACAGTCCATGTGAATAAGTTTACAGTCTAATGCCAAACTTTGTACAATTTATTTGGGATAATTTGAGAAACAATTTATTTGGGGTAATTTGAGAAATTTAGGACCAAATCAAAAACATGCCATGATCATAATACTTTCCCTAGAATGTTAATCCTGAAGTCACTTGGTATTCAACATTCACTAAAACCACTGGATATGAAATACTTTATCAATATAGCATAATTTCTTTTAGCTTATTGTGTACATAGCTTGGTTTTTCTAGGTTTCTCTTAACATTCTGGATCTTTCTCAGAATTCTTTAAGACCCTTTATAAAAAAGAAAACCAAGGAAACCTTTTCTTCAAACAAGTTCATTTGTCTGAAAACAGAGTAAGCTACAATATCTATTTTTCAGTAAGATTTAGTAGCACTTACTAAGATTTGAGCAGCAGTTTGATTTCCATTTCCCATTGGCAAGAATTTTATTTATAGATTTTGACAATTATCATACATGGTGTTATGAATAAATTATCTTGGTCTAATAGCAACCATGGTATGCAGTGCATTTGAGTATAGACACAATTACTTTCATTTCTTTTATTTTCTAATTAATCAAAATTATGCAATGGTTTCCAATGTGTTAGTTTGCCTAAAATCTAACTGTCATATACTATGTCATGGAAGTATGTACGCAAATTAAAAACAATGTCAGAAATAAGTATATATAATTTTATCTTGATGTCATCAGTTGATAAATTCTCAGATTAGTATACTAATCTACTAGCTTCTGATTTAAATCATCATTATGACGTCTTTGAATCCTAGAACTGGAAGGGGTCATTTAGATCCTATCCAACTCTCTTTTTCAATGTAGTAATCCAAATATAAAATTACAGCATTGTTGAACTTCCGGTTTGGGTTTCTTCAGCAACAGTCCAAAATCCCCGATTGTGCATGGTTTCGATCTGTGCTTGCTGCTGGAGCGCCCCGATCCTTCGGATTTGGGGCTGAAGCCACCCCGTAGACATGGTGAAGAGGGGGGAAATTGCTAGCTGAGTGGAGGGGAGCCGCATCTCTCCTCCTTGGCTGGTCTAAACTCCCTTTTCTGAAGGCAGTTGTAGCGGTGGTCAGAAATGCCCACCTCAAAGAAGAACCCAACTGGATAAGATTGTGCAGGAGGAAGACAAAGAGGAAAGCAGGATGGACTGGGCTAAACAACAGAGAACGTTTAAGCAAGGTACCCTGAATCTAAAAATACTTAGAGGGATACTTCTGAAAGAAGATTTTTAAGCGGTGAAGGAGAGATAAAAACAGGTTAAGAACCCTTTTTTAACCTTTATATTGACAATTACAAATGGTATGGAAAGAAATTTATGTTAATCTATTTTGACACTAATAGACAACTTTATGCTGAAATCTAAGTGTCAAAAGGAGAATAAAGATTTTTCTTTGGTCATTTTAAAGCCCTAAAAAAGAGAAGAGTAGAGGCAAAAGGGTGGAACTTGGAATAATGAAAAAAATGGAGTGCCACCTGGAAAAATAAAGAGGATTAACATGAAACTTTGAAAAGACTCCAGAGAATACATTGTAACCGAAATCTTGTTAAAAGATACAGTAACCCACAGAAAGGAAAAGTAAAGGAAAGAAACAAGAAGGAACAGTCTGGGATCATTTGGTGACTTAAAAAAAGGTTTTGGCATGGTTTTTTATCTGTTTTTACTTAAAGTCAGTCAGGTGGTTGTTCAAAAGTGTCTAAAATGGCATCACTCCTGGAGGAATTAAAGATGAGTCTTAAAAAAACAGAAAGAAGATGCAGAAAGGGAAGGAAGATCCTTTGGCTTCATATTTGAATTTTTTGAAATGCAGATCCTGAACTATGAAAAGCAAAAGGAAAAGTTTCAAGAGCAAGAAGAAGGGCAGGCAAAGAAGAAGCCATTTTCAATGATCAAATAATGTAAAGTGTGGTAAAAAGGGGGAAAAGGAGTTAAAAGTTTGATATCAAAGGGAATAGCCAAAAAGAAAAATAGTCTGAAAAAGAAGTATAACATCAAGGAGAAGCAGAAAAGAAAACTACAGAAGGGAAAATTAGAGAGAGAAGGATATAACAAAAGGGATGAGAAAAAGCGGGGGAGATAAAAAGGAAAGAACTTATGAGGGACAAAAGCAGGAAATAAAGAAAAAGTGGAAATGTACCAGGATTAAAAGTATTTTCTCAGCTAGAAAACACAGAGACAATGGCTAAATTAAGTTAAAAGTAAGGATTCTGCAAAGCTAGAAAAGATAGTGTTGTGACAGTAGAATACTGTAATGAGTTAGAAATGAAAAAAGTAAATAATCTAGGAGATAAAACTGTACTGTTATGTAATGGTATGTTTATTTATAATGAATGCAATAATAAAAAAGGGAGGGAAACATTGTAATTTTTTCTAAAGATTAATAAAATATTGAAAAGAAATGTGAAAGATTTATAAGGAAGTCTATACCAGTCACTAGAATGAATTTGAATAATTATTTTGCTTATTAATAGTAAATAATTTATAAGATAAAACTGTATAACTATCCAATGGTATGCTTATTAACAATTAATATAATAATGAAGAAGGGAGGGAAACATTTCAATTATTCTTAAAGATTAATAAATATTGAAAAGAAACATGAAAGATTTACACAGCTCATATCAGTACTAGAATGAATTTGAATAACTATTTTGTTTACTAATGTTTATATACATATGTTGTGACTGGAAGGATTGATCCTGCTGGGAGTTTTGACTCTGATGACTCTGAAAATGGAAGGCTGGAGCCTGCTGTGAATGTGGAGTTTGAATTATTAGAGGACACAGATGTAAGCCAGGAGGATGAGAGATTGTTGCAGAGACAATCCTCCCCAGAACCTTCGACTTCATTCATGCCAGCAACTGATCCACAAAATGAGTCAGAGGCTTCGCGTGGTGAAACTGACAGATCGTGGCTTGACGCTAGAACTAGGAGAAGACTGAAACGTCAATCTGAAGGGAGGCGTCAAGCCAGACATTGATTAGAAAGACTGACAAGCCCATCCAGGTGATTTAAGGAGGCATGCTGATTCTCAAACTTTGCTTGAAAGCAAAGTGTTGGATGAGTCGAAAGGATACTTGTGGAGCGGCCTTTATAATTTATGGACATTTTGAATTACCAGACAGATTCCAGGAAGTCTGCCAAGGACTGGAATATAGTACTGTTAACCCTTTTTTAGTCTGGTTTTGTTTTGTTTGAATATTTTGAACTGTGGAACTCTGTATTCTCACTTGTGAATATAGGTGAGACATGACATATATATATTGTTTTTGCTATTTTTTTAGGATTTTTCTTTTTACATTTTCAAGGGGAAGTACAAAGCAGAGTCTGAATGATCAGATTTTCATGATATAAAATAGATACTAGAAATTTGAATGTTATAATTTTAGAATGCACAAATTTAATGTTTAATGAGATTTCATATGATAATAACAATAAGACTTAAAGGTGTCGCACTCCGATTGGCTAATCATAGGGGGAATTTTGCTTTTTAAGAATGTTGGAAGAGAACATATGAAATTGTAAACAAGACAGACGAAAGTATAAGTATAATGAATAAAAAAATATAGAAATTTAGATAAAAGAAATACAATTGAATAAGAAGAAAATGAGATAACCATAAAAGAAAATTAAGAGAAGTAAAGGGAGAAAGGGAGAGAAGTTGGAAAAAGAGTAATAAGTTGAATACATAAGATGAATATGCCTATGAAATTGTGTCTGTATGGAAATGTGATAACCCGGAACCATGCTGTACTCAAATAAGATGTTTTATTTGCTTTGTTAAAACTCAATAAAACTTTATTTTTTAAAAAATTATAGCATTGTTAATTTGGTACAGGTCATGGGACCATTTTCCTAAGAATTAATATTCAAGACAAAATATAGCATATAAATTTTCTTTTTCTAAGAAGATATTGCATACAGTATTAAAATGAAAACCAGAACCAAAGTCAGCATGAGAGAAATTTGTAATACACAATAAATCACAATATAAAACAAAGCAACATGGGATTTGGTCACTTGATACATGAACATAAAGGAAACAACATCCAACATGGGATCCATCCATCCCAACCCAAAACTGACAGGATAACCAGATGAACTTTTTCTCTGATTTTAAACTAGATCATTATATTTTTTTAAACATTTCCATGTAGGTGACAAATTGACAAATAATTACGTTTTTTAAAAATTGAGCCTTCCCAAGATATTCCTTCCACTTCATCATATGAAATATATATATATATATATATATATATATATATATATATATA
>BHEV01020999.1:0-18046 GCA_004319985.1 Emydocephalus ijimae
GCTAAAACTCACCCCTGCGGGGGCTCTACAGGCTGAGAAGACTTGAACCACAGCTGGTCGCTGACAACACGACGCAACAATAAACAACCTAATTTGACTTCAGTTCAGATCAAAACCCTACAGTGAATGTCTGTGGTTGGTTCTGGTGCCACATTGTGTACAACAGGTAAGGAAGCTCCGTTTACTCCATTGCTATGACTGGCAGTGGAACAAGGTCCTGGGAATCTGCTTTCAGCATCAGGGAGCACACCATATTTCTGTGCATGAACAGAGGCAAGGATCCTTCCTCCATGCAGAGAGTATAAGGCCACCGGCCTCTGACCAGTGAACTTTCATGCAGGTGATTGGGAATTTGAGTAGAGAAATGAATTCCGCCTATGCCTTAGCCTAGTGTCTCTCAACCTTGGCAACTTTGTGTGGGTCATTGGCCGTCTTCTAATCCAACTCCTTGTTCAAGCAGGAGATCCTATACCATTTCAGTCAGTTAACTGTCCAGCCTCTTCTGAAAAATCTTCAGTGATGGAGCACACACTTCTGGAGGGATGCCATTCCATAGATTAATTGTTCTGTCAAGAAATTTCTTCTAAATTGGTTCTCTCCTTAATTAGTTTCCATCCATTGCTTCTTGCCTTGCCTTCTGGTGCTTTGGAAAATAGGCTGACCCCCCTTCCTTGTGATAGCCTCTCAAATATTGAAATATGCCCCTGAACTATTAGAATATATGCTCAGTATATTGAGTCTATGGGAACTATTCTTGTTTAAAGGGGATTAAACCTCTAGTGTGGATAGCTGCTATGCACTTTGTCATTGATGCCTATTCTCCAAATTTAAATTTCACTTTGGCCATTTTGGTCTAGTGGTTAAGGCACCAGGCTTGATAGCAAAAGATTGGAAATTCAGATCCTGCCTTAGCCATGAAATGTGGCTGGGTGACCTTGGGTTCGTCATTCATAGCTCAAACCACCTCATAGGATTATTGCTGTAGGAAAAATAGGAGGAGGAAAGGATACATTTTGCCGCCTTGATTTATTTGTAATAATAATAAAAGCAAAATAGAAATAAACAAATATATAAATAACAATCCCAATTACTGTAAATATCACTCATGTTGTATCTTTCTTCCAATATTGAGTAGTTTGTACTCACAGCCATGAGCAGATACGTGCTCCCTTTCCCAAAACATTAGAATATGGGAAGCACTAGAAGCCTTTGTCCATTAAGCAGGGATGTGAGTAGGAATGGTTTTGACTACCTACTCATAAAATACATTCTATATGCTCAGAGATTCATTAAGCAGGGATGTGAGTAGGAATGGTTTTGACTACCTACTCATAAAATACATTCTATATGCTCAGAGATTCCTTTCTCTTTATGATTATATTACCTATTCAGGGTTAAATTACAGCACTGAAAATAACTTGTGGCCTTTTTGCTTCCTTCACCAGGAATCCCAGTATATAAAACCTGTGGGTGATTATTTAGGGATCCAGTACATACTGATCCTTGCTTTCTTCGTCACTTAGTAGTATGTTTCAGGGCTGAAAAAGCTCACAGCACAATCCTGAGCTGCTACGCTTTTGCTTAAATTAAGCCCTTGCCGACCACACAGGCACACAGCCTCAACTCCTGTGGTCTGGGAGGCCTCTATACCACAAAGGGAAGACATTCGTTCTAAATTATCGGCTAGCTAACACGCAAGTTTTCTGAAGCTATAACGCAATGCTTCATTTTTAAATGAGGATGAGCTCTACCTTGGGCTTTTAAGCTGGAGCGACAGTGGGGAGGGGGGAAATTAAACACTGGTTGGTCGGTGCCCCTTTTGCCCTGTGCAGCGTGCAGGTTTTTGACCGTCACACAGAAAGGAAGGTGGGTCGTTTTTAGGACTACTAACTCCAAAGTCAAGGTGGAAACATATGGAAGCAGCAGATTGCCCAAGCTTTCCTACCTATTTCTCTGTCTCCTCATCCCCAGTACACTATTGGTCCTCACTTTGGTTGACTTTAGAAAAATGGAGAAGACGATACAATTCTTGGTTATAAGAATTGGGTATGTCTAGTCGAGATAAATCAAAAGGAGGACTAGGGGGGACAGCACTGTTCCAATATTTACAAAGAAGAGGGGCTCAAACTATTTTCCAAAAGGCAGGACAAGAAACAATGGCTGGAAACCAATCAAATAGAGAAGCAACTTAGAACAAAGGAGCAATTTTCTAATGGTGAGAACAATTAAACAATGGAATAATTTGCCTTCAGAAGTTGTGGCTTCTCCATCAAAAAGAGATTGAATAACCACTGAAACGATATAGGGTCTGCTGCTTGAGCAACAGGTTGGACTAGAAGATATCTTTTGGTTATTTTAATTATTTTATATACGGAGTTATTTGTAATGATGTTTGCTAAATGTCTTTTCTATTTTTACTTTACCCGGCATCATTTCAGTTAGGTGGTTAAATAAACAAATAAATAAAGTTTGCACCTCTGCTTTATGTTTGCTCTTTGTCTTCCTTCTGTGATCTGTATGGTGTATTTTCTGCACATAATCAGCTAGTTGCTGGATTAAGATCCTTTTTCATTATTGTTTCCACTTCCCTGTTTCTTTTTTTTTTTTGAACCTCCAGTAAGGAATGTAGACTTCAGGGTTGATGGTGAAATTTGTGTCTTAGATCTTGCATTGATAAAACCCTTGGTTCACATTTTAGCAGGATCCATAATTTAGAGCATGGTTGTCCAATTTTAAGACTTGCCTTGGCTGCATTGCGTGAAGAGGAATTGTCTTGGGCTGCATATAAAATATATAATGTACTTATTGTATATAAATAATAAACTTCCTTTGAAAATATTTTTATTATCTTGTGGAACCGCATTACTAGCTGTCCAGGGCCATATATATATATATATATTTTAAAAAATATTCCTGTTCAGAGTTTTACTCAAAGTAAAAAAATGGCATTGAATGTCCTGTTTCTAATGAGTTCGGTTTCACTTTTATTTTACAATGTTTTTTTCCCATGATGTAGCAAGCAGAGCTTTCAAGTTTATCTGGAAGGAAACATATTGGCTGGATAATTGTGGGAGCTGAAGTCCTCACATCTTAAAGTTATCAAAGTTGAGAAACATCCATTTAAAACTATTAAAAAACTAACAGCAAAGCATAACAGCCTGAATAAAATCAGCCATAACATTTTTTAAAAAAAACCTGACAAGGTCTCTATTGATGCCTGGCAGCCCCATAGAATAGTCCAGCCTAAGAAACCAATGCCATATAGTTCAGGATTATTTTTTATTAGAATATGTATTATATGTAGTAACGGAATCTTGCATCTCTGAATATACTTCCTCCCTCCCTCTATCTTTGTGTGGACTAAGGAGGGACCTAAGTTGTTTTTGTTAAGTCCTGGGCATGGGCGTAAGAATGGAGACGAGACATCGGACTGTGACTTCAACTCTTTATTTAACAAGAAAGACTGGAGCAGAAAATCTGGGCAGAAGTAGCTCTTTTATAGAGCTTGCTGCTGTTAAACAACCAATGAACTGAGTCTATCGCTTTCACAAGCGTCCAATCAGGGGCTTCCGTTAACAGCCAATCAGACTGGCCAAGCCTGATCAATCACGACTCACTATTCACGGGCCAATAAGAATTGCAGGATTACAAGCCTGTTGTAAGATGAAGCTGTTTTGGCTGTGATGGTTTAATCCATAACACCCCTCCCCCCTTGGTTCCGTCTGAGGGGTGGGGTGACGTATTCACGCAGATAGGCAGGCCGCTTCACCTGTCTGCTCGACCTGTGCTGTTCCACCGGGTTTTATTCTGGTTCTGGTTCTGGTTCTGGTGGGCTGTTCACTGGGCTGGATAGTGAAGACTGTAGTTCCGGGTTGCCCTCGTCGGTGCTGTCTTCCGGATTCCTTGGATCTGCCTCCGTCGCGGTGTTGTCACGTGGCGAGGTTGCTCCCCGGTCCGGTTCTCCCTCAGATGGTGAGTATCCCCTGGGCTGTTGAGTTTCGATTTCTTTTTCGTCCTCCTCCATGTTCCTTCCCCCCTCCCAGCTGGAGGTTCCGGCGCTAATCGGGAACGGAGTTGGTCTATGTGGCGTTTCCACATCTTACCATCTGCCATTTGTAGACAATATGATCAGGGTCCCGTAAGTTGCGTTATGGCAGCTGGGACCCACAATGGGTTGCCCGAGAAGTTTTTCGCAAACATGAGGTCACCTTCCTGGAATGCCCAACACTTGCTGCTAGATCCCGGGGGTTGTTCTGGCGTGTAGTTTGGGTGGAGGCGATCAAGATGCGAGCAAAATTTCCGACCCATCAGGAGTTCTGCTGAGGTTTTGCTCATGGTGCTGTTTGAGGTTATGTGTTGAATAAAAAGCATTCGGCTGATTTTATCGTCAATGTCGCCGTGGTCCATTTTATGCAGGGTCTGTTTTACAAATTGAACCATTCGCTCAGCCCTACCATTGGCTGCAGGGTGAGCTGGCGATGTTAAAGCGTGGCAGATGCCCCGATCAGCCAAGTATTGTTCGAATGGCAGAGCAGTGAATTGGGGGCCATTATCTGAGACGAGGACATCAGGAAGTCCGTGGGTAGCGAATAGTTTATTCAGTTTTTTAGTGACTGTGTCTGTGGTGGTGCTTTCCATTTTTTGGACTTCAAGCCAGTTTGAATAGGCATCCACCATTAAGAGGAAAGTGTGTCCTCTTGTGGGTCCCGCAAAATCGATGTGGATCCGGGACCACGGACCTCGAGGCGTTTCCCACTGAGTTGGGGAAGTCTTTGGAGGAGTGGGGCGAGTCTCCTGGCATTTACTGCATTTTGCTACCCAAGTTTCTATTTGTCTATCTAAACCAGGCCACCATGTGTAACTCCTGGCCAATGCCTTCATCCGCACGATGCCTGAATGTCCCTTGTGCAGCATTTTCAGTACCCTATATTGTAGCTTTTCCGGGACTATGACTCTGTCTCCCCATACTATGCAACCCTTCTGGGAGAACAGTTCCGTTTGACGATTTTTAAATGGTTTAAACGTGTCATCAGTTTCACTGATCGGTCAACCGCGTTCTACCCAGCTGAGGACTCGTGCCAAAATAGGGTCCTTTTTTGTCTCTAAAGCNCTTAATTGCGGATACGATAGTGAGGGCCTCTTTATCAATTGACTATAGTTCCTTTCGGTTTTAGACAAAGTTCTCGAAAAGAATGCAACGGGTGCCTCATTTCCATTTGGGAGGACGTGGCTTAGGATGGCTCCTACTCCAAATGGTGAGGCATCACAGGTGACCGTCAAAGGGAGAGTTTCATTGTACTGCATTAATATGGCATCAGAGGTTAACAGGTCTTTTATCCCTTTGAACGTTATCTCTTCACGCCGTCCCCAAACCCAAGGAGCCTTTTATTGAGGAGTCTATGTAGGGGTTCAGCTACGGTTGCCTTCTGGGGCAAGAAAATGTTATAAAAGTTAATGAGTCCCAGGAAGGCTTGAAGGTCTGTATTATTCCTAGGTTTCGGGGCTTTTTTTATTGCAGTTAGTTTTTTTTCGGTGGGGTGGATTCCCTGTCTGTCGAGAAGGTATCCCAGGAACTCCACTCTCTCCGTACAAAGTTGGCACTTGTCTTGTTTTACCTTAAGNTCTGAGTCGTTGCACTAATAACTCTTTAGTGGGGGCAGCTATTAGGACGTCGTCAAAATAAGGCATGACGCCTTTTATGCCTTGTAATAGTCTCTCCATTAAACTTTGGAAAATGCCAGGCGTCATGCTTACTCCAAATTGGAGTTNGTTAGGGTGGCCCGATAGTCCCCACAAATTCTTAACGAATCATCTGGCTTCATGGGCATTACTATCGGGGATTCCCAATGGGCGTGGTCAATCGGTTCCAACACGCCCTGGGCTATCAGTTCATCTAGCTGCTCATCGATTTTAGGTTTTAAGGCAAAAGGTACTCAACGGGGTTTAAGCCAAATGGGAGCTACATCGGGGCTGAGATTAAACGATATAGGGGTCCCCTTGTACTTGCCTAATGTTCCTGTGAACACGTCCTAGAATTCCTGGATGAGATTCTCTTCCCAATCGTCATTTCTGGTATGGTGTATGCTGGCTAGTTCAATTCCCAGTGGGGCGAACCACTGTAGCCCTAACAAGCTGGGCCGGTCACGATCGATGACAGTTAGGGGAAGCGTTGCTGTGCGGTCCTTGAATGATACTTGGATGTTGCTGGAACTGACAACTGGGATTCTGTTTCCCTGATAGTCTTTCAGGATGATTCGCTGCATGCTGAGGTCCTGGCGGGAGATGGCAGGTATCAGTTGCTTGAGGGTTTTCCAGGATACCATTGACAGGGATGATCCCGAATTGACTTCCATCACAGATGGTCAATTCTCAATAGTAACCTTCACTCGTATTTTCCTTGCGTCGAGCGACGAAGCGTGGCCGATGATAATGGTTTGGTGGGCTTCTTCTTGTCTTGTTGAAAAGGCAGGTGCTTGGTTTCTGTGGTAGTAGTGGTTGTTCCATTGGTGGTTCAGACGGTCCGGGTTTTCAGGAGGTTTGCTTATCTCCCGACGGAGGTTGTTCTCCTTTCGGCTGGGACTGGGTTCCCGTCTGCTTCTGCAGACCTTCGCGATGTGGCCTTTCTTTCCGCAGTTACGGCAGAGTGTGTCGAGGAATTTGCAGTCTGATCGCGGGTGGTTTGCCTTGCAACCCGCACATTGGTGCGGACGTCGCTGGTTTCTTTGCTCTTGTTCCGAGCGGAGCCGGTTGACCTCCTCTTCATCACTGTCTGAGGATGACTCAAGGTCTTCATGGTGGGTTGCAGTAGCGTGCTTCTCAGTGGCGAGTGGTGCCTTGTCGGCGAGTTGGCAAAGCGGTGCGTTTGCTCAGCGCATTCGAGCAGCTGACTTCCTGGTTGCTTCTGCTGCAGTAGCATTGGCGATGGCATCGGTAAGGCTGATGTCACCTTTTGCCATCAGCTTACTCTGCACGCGCGGTGCATTTAATCCCAGAATTATTCGGTCTCTTAGGGCTTTCTCTAAGTTTGCAAAACCACAAAGGCCTCCTAGGTTCCGGAGGTCAGCTACGAAATTACCAACGCTCTCGTCCTTCCGTTGGTCCCTCTGGTAAAATTCGTGTCTTCGTATCAGTATAGGTACTGCAGGTGCGTAATGGGCCCTGAGGATTGGAGCGAGGGTGTCCCAATCCATGGTCTTCACTTCTGCCGGTTTTGCTAGTGCTTTAGCCATCTTGAAAATGGCGGGGCTGCAATGAGTCAGGAACACCGCTCATTTCTTGCCAGACGTAGCATCTTTTAAATTGTTGGTCTCCAGGAACATCTGGAAATGGTCTATATACAAGTCTCAGTCTTCGGTTGCTGGGTCGAATGGAGCGGGTGATATGGCGCCGCTAGTCATCTTGCCATCTGTTTCATGCGCTCTTTCGCCACGTGCTCTTTCTTTGTCCGATATGTTCTAGTCAGGTCTATTGTCTCCGCATCCCATCCTCGTCGCCAGTGTTAAGTCCTGGGCATGGGCACAAGAATGGAGACGAGGCATCGGACTGTGACTTCAACTCTTTATTTAACAAGAAAGACTGGAGCAGAAAACCTGGGTAGCAGGAGCTCTTTTATAGAGCTTGCTGCTGTTAAACAACCAATGAACTGACTCTATCGCTTTCACAAGCATCCAATCAGGGGCTTCCGTTAACAGCCAATCAGACTGGCCAAGCCTGACCAATCATGACTCACTATTCACAGGCCAATAAGAATTGCAGGATTACAAGCCTGTTGTAAGATGAAGCTGTTTCGGCTGTGATGGTTTAATCCATAACAGTTTTGTCAAATTATTTTCTTGAAATGGTCTCAATTTTCCCTTATCTGGCTGCTGTCTTGGTAATGGCTCCTTCTGCTGTCCTTCAATGGAACCAGAACTGCAGACTTTTCTGGCACCCTTAGAAATAGGCTCCTATACATAAGTGCGTGGGGAATTTATTCAAGAACTGCCACACACTTTCTCAGTCTTACAAGATGACAGTGTTTAATTGAAGGGACCAAAAATGCATCTGCTTTGCCTGAATGCATCTGGCAGATAGAAACAATTGTAGACGATTGTTCCCATAACTAAGACAAGGCTTTTTGGTCATGGCCAGCATCTTGAATTATTCCTGGAAGCCAGGTGGGATCCAATGCAGGAATGACAGATGGCCTTAACAAGGGGGTCCTTATTATTACTTGCACCACTGGATTTGGACCAGTGCAACTTCTGGATGGTCTTCAAGAACAGCCACATGTAGATTGTATTGCAGCAGATGACTGGGGCATGACTAACTGTCTGAAGGGATTCCCACTGAATGAATTGGCACAACTGGTATACAAGATGAACCTGTGTGCAGACATACAGTCAATGGGGTTATTCTTGGGTTATATCAAGATCTGAAACTGAGCTTTCAAGGAAGTTAATTGCTGGATTAGTGGTGGATCAGCATATGGGGCAGAACAACAAGAGAGGAACTAACTGGAGAGATTATGCTAACTTTTGAACAAAGGAGGAAACCATAACGTGACTTGTGGAAAGAGGCATGGATTATTGTTGAAAAAGATTTCCATCTGTTAAAAATATGAATATAACTTGCCTTGGGCTGTAGGGATGGTAAGAAATTCCACCATCTGCCTCTTTGCATGTTAAAGGCCCAGGAACAAGATCAGGAAGAAAGTAGGCCGACTTGGTATTCTGTACTCATTACTGCCATATCTAGCTAGGTTTTGTCTCACAAAAGGGTTACACATCATTGTATGAAATTTATACTGCAGGGTTCATTATACTGTGGGCAGAAATGAGAAGGAAAGTATTGAGCCCAGTTAATAGATCATTTTGCTTCACTTTGGTGTCCTAGAAATATATTGGAACTAAGATCAGAATATTTTCAAATGGGCATGGATATATTTAGAGCCAAAATAAATGGACTAATGGTTTTGATTCTTAGGGTTGTTTACTAGGTGCAGGATACAAAGGAACAGGAAAGAAGGTATTCACATACAGGAATTCTCCTTTTTTTTAATCTTCTGCAAGTTGCCCTTTCTTACAAATAGAATAAAAGTATCAATACCTGGAGCATATCTAGTAAAGAGATATGGCCTAAGAAACTAACAAACTACAGATAGTCCTTGACTTATGAATATTCATTTTAAGTTACAACAATATCAGAGAGAAAAAAGAGATTTATGAGAAGTTCTTGCACTTAGACTATCTCAGCATCCTTTCAGTCACATGATCAAAGTTTGGTCATTTCACAACTTGGATGTATTTACGATCCCTCTATGCAACCTTCCTAGCCAGTTTGTTGCAAGCAACAAGAGGAAATCAGATTTACTTAACACCTGCATCATTCACTTGATGACTGTGGCAATTCACTTAACAACTGCAGCAAAAAGGATGTAAATTGGGGTTGGCTCACTTAACAACAATTATACATATTATATGATGGTTGTTAGTCAAGGACTACCTATAAAATGTTTTAGGAGGCTGCATTGGATTTATCAGGGAAGGGTCCCTCACCCTTGGAATGTGTCCTTAATACAATACTACAAAGAGCTTGTGTATTTGACATCTAGTGTCTTTCCCCAACCCTTGTCCAACTTTATGCTTTGTGAACTGGTATAATTACCTTGTGAGGAATTAAAAGGAACAGGACAAAACATAGCTGTCTGTGCATCATCAGCCTTCATTTGTTATTTCCTGAAAGAAAAGGGACATGTTGACGCTTAATGTAAATTGCTAGCAGATTTAGAAACCAATCCTTATTCCAGAAGAAGATGTATTAGAGAGATGAAGCCAAATCAGAAGCCATTCTTTTGTAAGGAAAAAAAAATAGAAGAGGGGGAAGTGATGGGTGGCCCATGGGGGCAATGTGGATTCTACGAAAAACCACAGTTGGAAGTAACTTTTTGGAAGAAGGGTGGGATGGGGGGAGAAGACAGACCTCACATGCAGCCTCATGAGGAATCGGTCATGGAAAATGGGTTCCCAGGCCAAGCGTAACGTGGAGCCTAGGAGGCAACTTAGCCAAGTTGGAGTTTCAAGTAAGCCAAATTCACTGGAAGCCTTTGGAAACAGAACATGCTGTTGGAATATTCTTGGTCTTTCACATTCGTAGTCAAAGTTGTGATGGTCTGGTGAATGAAATCTTCAAGGTCGTAAGGACAGTTCTCAAATTTTGCTTGCATGGTTCCAGCTTCTTTGTCCCATCCCATGATGGAAGAAACAAAAAGAGAATATTTATGTAAGAGGAAACATTGCTTTTCCAATCAGCGTAAAGTTGGCTACTTTGCTAGGATAATGATGAAGAGAGAGATTTCTCCACCAAGGATAATCAATTCTCGTAGGCCACAAAGTATGTTCCATAGGAAAGTATGTAGTCCGCCATTTCAGATTCAGGGAGAAATGAGAGAAAACAGATGCCCATAGTTTTCTTTTCAACAATAGGATGAGAGGCTCTCCAGTGGTGTGGAATTACAACTGTCCAAAATCAGGAATTCTGAAATTTACAAATTCAGAGGATATAAAAATGTAGGAAAGCTAGAAAGGGTAAAGTAGTTTATTGTTTTTGGATGCTCTCGGATTCAGCCTTGTCACTAGCGGCTTTTTCTTTTTAATCAAATAGATGCATGAACAAAAAAGATCTGAACAATGACTCATAAGGGATGTCTTTAGCATATAGAGAGCTTATATTGAAATAACTCTCTATATTTACTCTGGACAGGTCAAAGATAAGACATACTATTTTCAGTTCCTATCTTCAAATGGAAATTCTTTTTTTCATTTTTAAATTCCATCCAAATTTAAGAGGCATCACAGTATTTTGTATGTGTAATGAATTTTCTTTGGTTTAATATATAGCAATGTTGCATTTTGCATGACCTGCTAAGACTTTACAAGCAGATTGTTTCAGGGTTGTATGTTATATGGTGGCTCTCTGTGTTATTTTGTGATAACTTTGGTTGATTATAACAGAGTTTGAGTTGTGTCTGATTATGGATTAATTGCACTGAATGCAGGATGATAATGCATTAAATGTATTTGTTTATTTATTTATTCAAAACATATAGCTGCCCATCTTATAAATACCATAGCCCTCTGTGGCTCAGTAGAATCTTTAAAACTCCATAAACCATAAAATTGTAAAAAAAAAAAAAAAACCTGCTTGGCGCCCCAAAAAACAAACACTCCTTCATAAACCAACATTCAAAATTTCTGGAGTTGCAGGAAGAGCCAATTCTTCAAGGTCTTGTCCCTTCTTTTATTAGCCAAATGCTGGTTTTATATTTAAATAACTTGAGGTTGTTACCTGAAAGGTTGTTGTCTGCTATGGTTATCTCTCCCATAAAATAATCATCCAAGACATGTTTACTCTGATAAAATGGGGTATATGGGTGACTATAACAGCTTTTTTCATGAGGCTGTTCCATCTGTGGAATACTTTCCCATTGAAAAGGCCACATTTCATTGTTTGACATCGTTTTACATTCATTCAAATACTTTAAATGTTTCTCCAGATGTAGCCTGAACTTCCTTGATTTACAACCATTTGTTTTGTGACTATTACAATGACATTGAAAAAAAAACAACAACAACCAGTGATTGCACTTAGGACCATCACAGCATTCTCACAATCATATGATCAAACTTTGAGTGCTTGGCAACTGGCATGAATTATGACAATTGCCTTATCCCAGGGTTACGTTCTTGGCATTTGGGAGTTTCCCAGCTGGCTTCTTCCAAGCAAAGTCAATGGAGAAACTGATTTGCTTAATGACTGTATGATTCACTTAACAAATGCAGGAGTTTGCTTAAGAAAGATTGTAAAATGAGATATGACTCACTTATCAACTACCTTGTTTAGCAATGGAAATTTTGGTCCCGACTAAGATTGTAGGTTGAGAACTAGCTGTGTAGACCCTTTTCATTTTTAAAGTTTAAAGCAGAGGCATAGTGCCTGGAAAACTCCAATATTCCTCTATGTTCACTTATTCAATTTCATGTCATTCATGATCCATTGAAGCTGTCCCATTGTAAGTTAAAGGTGTGTAAACCCCCCTAAATATTTTACACCCATTATCATGATAGCTAATGAAGAAGTGGTCCCAAATAGTTTCTCTTACAAACTACATAACATTATTTCATGCTAAAGACTCCAACTTGCAGACCTTATTCTCTGCATGGAGAAAAACTGAATCCCTAAAATAGCAATGAGCTGGACCTCTTCCAATGCCAAAGAACCACAAGGATGCCCTTGAAATAAATGGCCAAGAACATTCTTGGAAGAGACTCTTAAAGACTCTAAACATCACAAGGGAAGACAATGAAGTATTTGCCCAAGTCCAAAAATGCTGGAGATCCCTTGCTGCATGATATGTGTGCTGTTCTGCTCATGCACCCATACACACACCACAGGTATAAGGAGTCCTTATTAAGTCTACCAAACCTGAATTGGTATTCCCCAGCAATTCCCTGTGTCAGCACCAGTTTATCGCCCAACGAGTTCCACGAGCTACTCAAATGAAGCCAACATTAGTCGCCAAGGCAAAGGCAAGTCCAGTCCAATTGGCAAAAGCAAGTTTCCAAGTTCCAAGACAAAGGCAAGTCCACAGGCAAAGGCAAGACAAAGGCAAATTCATAAGACAAAGCAAGTCCATGGCACAGGCAAGGCCACAGCTGAAGAGACACAATCTGAAGTTCAAGGCAAGAACAGACAGCAAGGAAACATTGTCTCCATCTGTCTGCTGTACTAAATAGCCAGCTTCTGGTGTATCCCATCAAGAGGGGCAAGGTTGCCTCCTTATGAGTAATCAGGCTGACTCCTGCCTTTTCTCTGCACTACTTGTTCTTGGATCAGTGCAGAAGGCAGTTCCTCTTCCTCATGGATGGCTGACTGCAACTGCATGCATTTCCCGCCTGAAGCTCAGGACTGCCCTGCTGCAGCTGTGCTTCAACCAAATCACTTTCAGATGGCTGCTTGGAGCCACTGACCACTCCTCATGTGTCCGGAATTGGTTCATGCTCCTTTGAGCTGACATCTGGAAAGATATCTGGGGAAGCATTGGAGGGGAGTCATCACAGTATGCTACAAACCATGGGAGGATCTAATGCTAATGCCATCATGGTGACTAGTCAAGTGGACTTTTGTGAGTGTGAGAAGAGGTAGTCTATGGTGTCTTGAGCTGATGGAGACATGTTTTCCTTTGATTAAAGGACAGCTATTTTGCCACTATTTCTTTCTATTATGCAAGGAAATTCTCTTGAAATTATTGGAAACATTCAACCGCATAATAGGTGGATTTGTTTTTAAATTAGTGAGAGCTCTCTTCATTTAAAAGAGCTTGGTGCAAAATTAAACCCAGATTTTACTGGAAAATAAATCCCAATTCTCAATGCATTAATTGACATGGAAAATTGAAAAGGATAAGCATTGTTCTTTATGTACATTTCAGGAAAAGATCAAAAGAAATCAGAGGAATCAATTTTATTTTCAGCTCCTTCCCTTTCTCCTCCCTCTTTTTGAAGCCAGAAGCTGTTTGCAGTAATGTATACAAAAGCACAAAATCAAGTGGTTCATGGAGAAGGCACAATCAAACATGTCTAGAAAGTTAGAACTGCACCATCGATGCAAAGGATGGTCTTGGTTTATATATAAGGAGACATTACATGAAGGGTGATGGGAAGGGGCCAAATCAAAATAGGGATCCTGACACATGCTGAAGGTTATATGGGTGATCAATTTCATAATTTATTGTATTGCTCTGATTCAATGATGGGGAAATGACCCTAGTATTCCCAACTGTTTTCAGTGCTGTTTTGGGCTGTTTTGGGAATCGTATTTCAGTCACATCTGGAAATCTGAGAGTTCCTTTCCATTATTTTAGACCTTTGCTTTCTTCTATTGTTCTTCTCATTTGTTACGAATGTTACAGGTATTGCACTGATTTTTCCACTTGTTGCTGAGTACTGTTCCATTTTAATTCTTTTATTGTTTTGCATTTTATGTCTTTCATTTACCTGTTGGGTGGTCTAGAACAGTAGTGGCTAACCTTTTTGGGTTCCTGTGCCAAAAACCATGCATGCGCCAGTGTGCACGCACTCATGTACCAGCCCCCAGAATGCAGTGCATGTCCCCCTCCCATGCCCCCTCCCCATACACGCACAATTGCCCCCATCCCCTTACCTGCACTGTGCTTCACAGCTGATTTTTCAGTTGGTTTGAGGCCTTTTTCGGCCTCCCAGAGGCTCTTCAGGCCGAATTATAGCCCTGTTTTGTCACTTCCGGGCCTATAATTCATCCTGAAAAGCCTTGCAGAGACTTTTTCCAAGCCTCTGGGAAGCCTCTGCGTGCCACTTGTGACATACATGCCATAGGTTCGCCATTACGGGTCTAGAAGAATTGCAAAACAAGCTCATTTTATTGATATTACTGCTAACACATTTGCATTTTCAAGTTTAGTTGGAAAAGTTGGCCTCTCTTTTTCTATCACCATACAGTTACACTATCCACAAAGTATATTACAGGTAGTCCTTGACTGACAACAGATAATTTAGTGACTGTTCAAAGTTACAATGGCACTGAAAAAAAATGACTTATGACTGTTTTTCATGCTTATGACCATTGCCCATCCCCTTGGTCATTGTGTGATCTAAATTCAGACATTTGGCAACAGGCTCACATTTATGATGGGACGTGATTTCCCCTTTTCCCCTTTTGTGACCTTCTGACAAGCAAAGTCAATGGGGAAGCCAGATTCACTTAACAACCATGTTATTAACTTAAGAATTACATTGATTCACTTAACAACAGTGGCAAGAAAGTTTGTAAAGTGGGGTGAAACTCACTTAACAAATGTCTCACTTAGCAACCTTAATTTTGGTTCAATTGTGGTCATAAGTTGAGGACTACCTATATATCCAATGTATGTTGAACGCTAGCCACAATTTAAGGGTGCATCTAAGTGATATTTTATTGTAAAATTACCTTGCTTATTCATAGTATTTGATGAGACCCATGCTCCAAGATGACAATAAGCACCTAGCTGTAGCCCTTCCCTATTTATTTCACTATTTCATCCATATTTTTATTACAAAAAATATCAGTAAGGAAGAAAAGAAGAGTGGAGTAGATCTTTTTGGTTGTTATTGACAGATAGGAAGCATCTTGAACCACTCAAACAGAAGAGATTCTCCCCTGACTTTTCCTTTTTGGTCTTTATGTATGCCTCTAAAAGCAAGAGGTAGATGCAAACCCATCATAACTTTGGGAGTCAGAGTTAGCATAATCCTTTTGACTTGGATGTCGGAGAGTCTGCAATGTAGTTTGCTTGATTATTATCATGTTAAGCAATTGATTGCATAATATTTACACACTGCCTCAAACAGAGATTTTTAGTGGCTTATAGCTAATGCTAAAAAGATAAAAAAAAATTAGCAATTCAGTCACAAGAACATTCTCCAAAAATCAGTGTACAATACAATGATAACTCAGAAGAGAATAACAGTTTATTTTATTTCCCAAAGAGAGGATAGAAAAGTAGCGTTTTAACTGCTGTTCTGAATATTAAGAAGGAAAGAGCCAATATCTCTTTGAGAAGTAGAGTGCAGGTAGTCCTTGACTTACAACTACATCTGAACCCAAAATTTATGTTGTTGAATAAAGCAGTTAAGTGAGTTTTGCTTTATTTTACACCTTTTTTTGCCATGTTGCAAAATTAAGTTGTTAACTGAATCATGTAATCATTGAAGTGAATGTTTGTTGCCAAACTCCCTAATTTTGATCCATGGGGATGTTGCAATTGTCTTAAGTCACTTTTTTCAGTGCTGTTGTAACTAAATGAATATTTGAAAGGCAAGGACTACTTGTACAGTATTTAAGGAAAAGGGCCATAACAGAGAAGTTTAATTACTGACTAGAGGTAATCCTCAACTTACAACCATAATTAAGTCCAAAATTTATGTTATTGTGAGACATTTATTAAATGAGTTTTGCCCCATTTTACGACCTTTCTTGCCTCAGTTGTTAAATAAATCACTGCAGTTGATAAGTCAGTGGCCTGGTTGTAAAGTGAATCTGGCTTCCCCATTGATTTTGCTTGTCAGAAGGTAGGAAAAGGTGATCACATTACTTTGGGACACAGTAACAGTCATAAATATGAACCAGTTTATGTACATTTATGTCAGTTGTCAGTTTATGTCAGTTGCCAAGCACCTGACTTTTGATGACATCATCATAGGGAAGGCTGCAAAGGTTATAACCATGAAAAACGGCCATGTCACTTTTTTCAGTGCCGATGTAACTTTAAATGGCCACTAAACAAACTATTATAAGTCAAGAACTATCTATACAGTACTCAATTTTTGTAGCAGAGGTCAATGGTAGTAAAGGCTACGGATTCTGCTGGCTACTGAGACAGCCAGCAGAACCAAGAATAGAAGAAAACAGAGTTGAACTGCTGGGTCCTTGGTACTCTATGAGCTTGGTTGTTTTCTTAATGATGTTTCATAGCCAAACTAGGTAACATTATCAATGCTAGAACGGAGTCGAATTTGATCTCTTTTTATACTAGTGGCTTGCTCTGATGTTGGTGGAAGTGTCTTGATAGTTCCTTGATTAGGCTGTTGTTTACTGTTGACTTGTATGCAATGATAATTCCTTGATTTTTGATTGTTGATCTAGTGTTAATCTTGGATTTTATTTATGCTCATCTGGGTGTTGACTGATGAAGAGATATTTTGGTCTTTTGTTTCCTTTTTTATTTTCCTGTCTTTATCTATATGTGCTTGTTGATGGCTGATTTGTCTGAATGCCAGACTTCCAGGAATTCTTTACCATTTTTTTCTCGGACTTGGCTTATTCTAGGATGCTCACAGCTTCCCAGTTGAAACTGTTAAATTGTGAAATGAAGAAGTTTGCACTATGCCTTCTGACTGCTAATTGATATTCAGAGGAAGAGGAGGAGGAGGAGGAGGAGGAGAAGGAGAAGGAGAAGGAGGAGAAGGAAGAGACAAAGTCCTGCTCCAAGGAAGTACTGTATCCATGAATTTATTTAAATGGATACTCCCCTCTCCCCAAAAAGCCACAATGATCTGTAATCCCCCCCTCAATTTCCAGGTTACATTGGATAGCATAATTGAATATCATTCTTTAGATGCAATAAATGTAGAGGAGTATAGCAATGCTTTTCTTTTCTTATTAGCACAATATAGTCCTGAATCTAAGTTCATATCATATGTGTTAAGTACTGGGCATGGGTCGAAATAACTTGGAGACGATCGTGAACAGTGAACGTCAGCTCTTTATTAACATCGTGACTTGGATAACAGCAACGGTTAACTCTGCCTTATATAGGCATCTCTTGTATGATTCAACCAATAAAGAACTAGAACGCTAGCTCTTTTTAACCAATAGGAACTCTTAGTTAAGGACCAATCAGGACCGTTAGGGCTGACCAATCCTGGTCGAGCTGCCTGATAGCCAATCAGAAGTGCAGGGCCAGAACCCTGCACTTTACCTCAAGCTCAGACCTTTATTAATTACTGTATACACAACACCCCTTCCCCCTAGCTTCTCAAATCTGGTATGGTCACATAGTCCTTCAAGTAGGATGGTTGTCTTTTAAATCTTTTCGATTTCTGCTGGATTGGCTGATTACAATCCTGTTGAGGTCGTTCCTTGTTGAGCAGTGATTCTGCTTCTGGCTCAGAGTTTATTTCTTCCTCGTTTCCTACATTGTACTCTCTTCTCTGCGGTGCAATTTCTTCCTCTTCTTGCCCCCTTTCTTGTGTCTCACTCCCTTCGTCGTTTTCTTCGGACGGGGGGTTCCCTGGATCTTCCTCATCTTCCATACTCTCCCCCCCCTCAGTTTGGTCATAGGGAATTTGGTGATTTGCTGGCGCAAGTCGNATGACAGCGTCCACTAGACCCTATGGGTTTCTCCGGTTCGTATGCAGGGTGCAGCCGGTCGAGGTGGGAGCGGAGTCGTCGTCCCATCAGTAATTCCGCGGGAGTTCTCCCGGTAACGCTGTGT
>BHEV01021004.1:0-11516 GCA_004319985.1 Emydocephalus ijimae
GACTTGCGATGTCCCCGGAATCTACAGAACGCGCCCCTTACTGTCACTGTCACTACGAGACAGTTTAGGTCCGTTGGGACCAACCAGGGGTGAAGATATCAGCTGCGATCTCAGGACCCCAAGATCGCAGCTGTATCGCAGCGACGAAGCTCCGCCTTCTCCGCCTTATTAAGAGCTTGAAGTAAAGTGCAGGGTTCTGGCCCTGCACTTCTGATTGGCCGATAATAGTGACATCGGATTGGTCCGTTCAGGAGAATCTGATTGGCTATTAATGAGCCTCTCCCATTGGNCAGTGCAGAGCTGTTACACCATGTAAATGAAGAGTTTGGAGTTCACTGTTCACCGACTCATCTCCTTCTTAGCGCCCGTGTGCAGAACTTAATACTAGCGACGAAGGTGGGATATGGAGACGTCAGAGCTGACTGAACGACGAAGAACGATAACAGAGCACATGGCTGAAACGCACCAACAGCGGAACCATGTCCGGTGGCGTCATACCACCCGCTCTATTCGACGCGGTGCAAGAAGACTGGGATTCTTATATGGATTGTTTCCAGATGTTTCTGGAGACCAACAATTTGAAGGATGCCACTACCGGAAAGAAACAGGCGGTATTCCTAACTCATTGCGGGCCGACCGTATTCAAGATGGCCAAGGCACTAGCGAAACCGGCAGAAGTAAAGTCTATGGACTGAGACGTCCTCGAACCCCTGCTGAGGGCTCACTATGCACCGACCGTGCCAACGCTCGTTAGAAGGCATGAATTTTACCAGAGAAGTCAGCGGAAGGGCGAAAGTGTTGCTGATTTCATAGCAGATCTCCGGAATCTGGGAGGCCTATGCGGGTTTGCCGACCTAGAAGAAGCCCTGAGAGACCGAATAGTTCTGGGATTAGATGCTCCAGGCACACAGAGTAAGCTGATGGCGAAAGGCGACATTAGCCTTACAGATGCCATCGCTACTGCAGCAGAAACAACCAGGAAGTCGGCTGCCCGAGTGCGCCGCACCCACGCCCTGCTTCGCCAACTCGCCTGCGAATTTTCACCTCAGTCAGAAGGACAGCCTTCGACAGCCCACCACGAGGACCTCGAATCATCATCAGAAAGCGATGAAGGAGAGGTCCACCGACTTCGGTCCGAACGAGACCAACACCAGAGATCGCAGTACCAATGCGCTGGTTGTGGAGCAAGCCACCCCCGATCAGAATGCAAATTCCTCGACGCGCTCTGCCATGTGTGCGGGAAAAGAGGCCATATCGGACGGGTCTGTAGAAGCAAGCTAGGACCCATCCAGCCCTTGAGGCGGGCTAACTATCGCCAACCGACAGGAAGCCGTCCTGTAAAGCGAGAACCCGTGAACCACCAATGGAACAACCACTCCTACAGAAACAAAAACCTAAACCACTCAACGAAGCGAGAAGAGGCTCACCAAACTATCACGATCAGTCACGCCTCATCTCTTGATGTCAAGAAGATCTGAGTGAAAGTGGCCATCGAAAACCAGCCCTGCCTGATGGGAGTCAATTCAGGATCGTCCCTCTCAATGGTTTCCTGGAAGACCCTCAAGCAGCTCATCCCTACCATCCGGCGGCAAGACCTCAGATTCTAAAGACTTATACTCAAAGACTATCAAGGAAATTGAATTCCGGTCATTGGATCCAGCCGAGTCCGGGTATTGTTTAAGAACCATACATAATTCCTACCCCTGACTGTAATTGACAGGGATCGGCCTAGTTTGTTAGGCCTCCAATGGTTTGCTCCACTCGGAATTGAAGTAGCCGGCATTCTCCGAATCTGCAGCAGCGACTGGGAAATCCAGGATGTCTTTGCAGAAAAACTAGGTGAGTACAAGGGGACCCCGATATCATTTAACCTCAATCCCGAAATAGCTCCCATCCGCCTTCAGCCTCGTCGAGTTCCAATTGCCCTTAAACCAAAGATTGATGAGCAGCTTGATAAATTAATAGCCCAGGGTGTGTTAGAACCAATCTATCACTCTCCCTGGGAAACCCCAATCATGACACCCATCAAGCCGGATGGATCGATAAGAATTTGTGGGGACTACCGAGCCACCCTGAACCACGCCCTTCAACAAAAGGCTTACCCGGCACCGGTGGTGCAACACCTCCTCCATTCCCTGGGGGGCGGAAAAGTCTTCGCTAAACTAGACTTAGCTCAGGCATACCAACAACTGCCTATAGACAAAAAAACGGCAGAGGCCCAAACGATCGTTACGCACCGAGGTGCATTTAAATGTAACCAACTCCAATTCGGAGTAAGCGTAGCCCCTGGAATTTTTCAAAGTTTGATGGAAAGACTATTACAAGGGATAAAAGGCATTGTCCCATATTTTGATGATGTGTTAATCGCTGCCCCAACTTGGAAAATACTAAAGGATCGCCTGGGGTTGGTTCTCCAGAGATTTAAAGACTCAGGTCTCCAAGTTAAAAGGAACAAGTGTCAACGATGTACAGGTTGTGTAGAATTTTTAGGATATTTAATTGATAGTCAAGGCATTCACCCCACCGATAGCAAACTTAGGGCAATCAAAAATGCCCCAAAACCCCGAAATAAGGCCGACCTCCAAGCTTTTCTAGGCCTTGTCAATTTTTATAACGTTTTCCTGCCTCACAAAGCAACCGTAGCTGAACCTCTACATCATTTGTTGGACAAAAAAGTAACCTGGGTATGGGGACACAGAGAGGAGCAGGCGTTTCAACATGTGAAAAATTTATTGACTTCTGATGCTGTTTGATGCAGTATAACGAGACTTTGCCTTTAACGATCACGTGTGATGCATCACCATTCGGAGTGGGTGCCATTTTGAGCCATGTTTTGCCAAATGGTAGTGAAGCCCCTGTTGCTTATTTCTCAAAGACGTTATCAAAAGCAGAACACAATTACAGTCAACTTGATAAAGAGGCCCTTGCTATTGTGTCTGCTGTTAAGAGATTTCATGAATATGTGTATGGCCGGGCCTTTACCATAGTGACTGACCACAAACCTTTGCTGGGAATAATAGCGGGAGATAGGCCAACCCCTTATATATTATCTCCCAGAATGACTCGCTGGTCAGAATTCTTGGCTGCATATAATTACAAGTTGCAACGCTGCCCGGGGAAGGCCATTCCCCACACCGACGCGTTGAGCTGTGCACCACTTCCGCAGACCATTGATGACCCCGCTCCGACAGTTACAACACTGCAGATCGAGACACTTCGAACACCGCCACTAACAGCCCGGGATATCACGATTGAAACGAAACGCAACCCCATTTTAGCACGAGTCCTCAGTTGGGTCGAGCGCGGATGGCCATTGGACCAGATACCTGACGACTACGTCCCATTCAAGAATCGACAAATGGAACTGTTTTCCCAGAAGGGCTGCATTATCTGGGGTGATAGAGTCGTTGTCCCAGAGCGGTTACGACGAGCGATACTAAGAACCTTGCACGATGGCCACCCCGGCATCGTGCACATGAAAGCCCTCGCACGAAGCGACGCGTGGTGGCCAGGTATTGGCAAGCAGATCGAAACATGGGTAAAAGCTTGTCACAAATGCCAGGAAGTAAGCAACGCCCCTCCGAAAGCAGCCCCGACTGAATGGGAAACACCAAGGGGACCATGGTCCCGTATTCATCTGGACTTTGCAGGACCTACCAAAGGACACACATTTTTATTAACGGTGGATGCCTATTCGAACTGGCTTGAAATCCATGAGATGAGAAATACAACAACCGAATCAGTCATTAGAAAAATAGACAGACTATTTGCAACACACGGATTACCAGACGTTCTGGTATCCGACAATGGGCCCCAATTTACCGCACTGTCCTTTGAACAGTACCTGGCGGACCGCGGTATTCGCCATGCACTGACTTCGCCGGGGCATCCTGCAGCCAACGGAAGGGCTGAGCACATGGTACAATTCGTCAACAAAACCTTGCATAAAATGGACTATGGCGATATAGAAGACAAGATTAACTGGATACTCCTTTTGCAGCATATCACTCCACACAGCGTCACCAACAAAACTCCCGCCGAGTTATTGATGGGGCGGAAGCTCCGCTCCCACCTCGACCGTCTGCACCCATCATATGAACCTGAAAAACCACACGGATCCAGCGGGAAATGCCGTAACTTCCAGGTAGGCGACCTGGTTTTTGCTAGGAACTTTTCGGGCGATCCGTTGTGGGTCGAGGCAACTGTAGTCCAAGTAACTGGCCCCAGATCGTACCGCATGAGATGTCGCGACAATAGAATATGGAAGCACCATATTGATCAGCTGTGTTCAAGGCTACAGTTGGGGATCTCTGAGTCCCCTGACTTCCAAACTGAGGGGGGAGGAGATACTGAGGAAGATGAATTTTGAAATGGCAGAAAGGTTTAGCGGAAGTAATGACCGCTCAGAGGCAACACGTGAAGGATTGGGGATGGGGGTGAGCTTGCCTCAAGGAGACACCGAGAACATTAGCGGCAACGAAAATTTGAATACAGAACTGGAGGCACCCTCTTCACCAGATAACGTCCTACCCCAACAAGACTGTAGCCAAATACCGGGAGAACAACGTAAATCAAATCGACAATCAAAACAACCTGCCTTCCTCAAAGACTACGTGACCGCATCCCTTAAACAGAACCCGGGGGGAAGGGGTGTTGTGAATTAATAAAAGTGCTTGAATAAAGATTATTAAGAGCTTGAAGTAAAGTGCAGGGTTCTGGCCCTGCACTTCTGATTGGCCAATAATAGCGACATCGGATTGGTCCGTTCAGGAGAATCTGATTGGCTATTAACGAGCCTCTCCCATTGGTTAAATACTCAAGAGCTTGCCTATATAAAGGGGCCCGTTGTGACCATAGGGCAGAGCTGTTACACCATGTAAATAAAGAGTTTGAAGTTCACTGTTCACCTTCGTCTCCTTCTTAGTGCCCGTGCGCAGAAGTTAATAGAACCGCCTGGAATGGTGATCCGGGCCTTTCTTGGTAGCTCCCTCCCAGTCTACCCGGGCTGGTTGAGCTGCTGTTCCTGATGTTCCTGCTGGATCTTTCCGGGCTGGTTGAACTGGCTTGGCTGCTCCCTCCAGGTGACGATTCTGGTGTTTCGTGCTCTGTCGGTCTTGTGTTTGCTGGTGAGTAGTGCTGGTTTATTTGTGGCTTATTTGTTCTGGGTGGGGGGTGTTCTGTTTGTGCTTGGGGGTTCCCTTCAATTCTGTTTCCCGTTTTCCCCCCCTTCTAGTTTCTTGCTCGGATGTGTGGTTTGTGGCGGCTATTCTTGACCTTAGTTGGTTGATGTGCCTCTTCCAGTTTTTCCCGTCGCTTGTCTCCAGTCGGTACGATAAGGGCCCGGTTATTTGCGTGATTGTTGCTGGTACCCAGAGTGTTCCCCTGACAGGTTTTTCGTGTATACTGCATCCCCTATGTTAAATTGTCTGTTTTTGCTGGAAGAGCCTGGGGGTTTGTCAGGTTTGTATGTGGGATGCATTCTATCTAGCATTGACTGTAGTTTTCTGCCCATCATTAGTTCTGCCGGGCTTCTATTTGTGGTTGCACTAGGTGTGATATGTTGAATGAGAAGCATTTTATTGATTTTGTCTTTTATGTTGGCTGCTTCTATTTTCTGTATGGCTTTTTTTGTGTATTGGACCATGCGTTCTGCTCGCCTATTCGCCGCCGGGTTTGCTGGTGCGGTTAGCACATGGCGTATGCCCTGGCCTGCCAGAAATTGTTCAAATGCTAGTGCAGTGAACTAGGGCCCATTGTCCGACACTATCACATCTGACAGGCCATGTGTGGCAAAGAGTTTGCTCAGTTTCTTTATTACCGCTTCCGTTGTGGTTGACTTCATGGTGCTTACCTCCAGCCAGTTGGAGTAAGCATCTACTGTGATGAGGTACATGTGCCGCTTGGTTGGTCCCACAAAATCTATGTGAATCTGAGACCACGGTCCTCTTGGTGTTTCCTACTCGTGGGTTGGGGCGGCAGGAGGATGAGGTCTGGATTCTTGGCATTGTCTGCATTTGGCTACCCAGGTTTCGATCTGTTTATCCATCCCCGGACACCATGCATAGTTTCTGGCCAAGCTTTTCATCTTAACCATCCCTGGGTGTCCCTCATGCAGCATCCCCAACACCCTTTCTTGTAATGTTTCCGGGATTACCACTCTGTCCCACCAGAGTATACAGCCCTTCTCGGTAAAAAGTTCAGTTTGTCTGTTTCGGAAAGGTCTGAATAGTTCATCCCTGTCCGCTTCTGGCCATCCCTTTCCAACCCAGTTCAGGACTCGCGTCAGCCGCTTGTCTTTATTTGTTTCTCTGGCAATGTCTGGCGCAGTCACTAGTGGGTTGGATATTGTCTCTATTTGAAGTACCTTTGTTGTGGGTGCCAGGTCATCTTCCAGGTTGGGCAGGGGTGAGTGGCTCAGGGTATTTGCATGGGTGATGTCTTTCCCCGGTCGGTGTACCAGTTGGTAATTGTATGCTGCTAGGAATTTGGACCACCTTGTCATTCTTGGTGAAAGAATGTTTGGTGTGGCCGTATTGCCTGATAGGATTCCTAGCAGTGGCTTGTGGTCTGTGATAATTGTAATAGTCCTACCGTAAAGGTATTCGTGAAATTTCTTGACCCCGGTGACGACTGCTAGGGCCTCTTTGTCGAGTTGACTGTAGTTCCTTTCCAGTTTTGAGAGTGTCCTTGATGAGAAGTGATGGGTGCTTCCTTCCCATCCGGAAACTGGTGGCTGAGGATGGCGCCGATCCTGAAGGGCGATGCGTCGCATGTTACCGTTAATGGCAGGGTCTCGCTGTACTGGATTAGTACCGTGTCAGATGTCAGCAGGTTCTTTGTGTTATTGAAGGCGCTCTCTTCCCATGCTCCCCAGGTCCAGGTGGCTATTTTATCTAACAGCCTGTGCAACGGTTCCGCCACGGTTGCCTTTTGAAGTAGGAAGACATTGTAAAAGTTTAACAGTCCCAAGAAAGCCTGCAGCTCCATTTTGTTTTTGGGCCGTGGTGCTTCCCTTATGGCTCTCAGTTTCTTTTCTGTGGGGTGGATTCCTTGTTTACCTAGGAGGTACCCTAGAAATTTGACCCTCTCTGCTTGCAGTTGGCATTTTCCTTTCTTGACTTTGAGCCCCGAGTCTCTGAATTTCTTCAGTACCTCCCTCAACCAGGCTTCTAGTTGTTTCTTGTTTTTCGCAGCCACCAAGATGTCGTCAAAATAGGGCACCACCCCCTCTATGCCCTGGAGAAGTCTTTCCATTAGGCTTTGGAATACTCCGGGTGCCACGTTGACTCCAAATTGGAGCCGGTTGCAATGGAAAGCCCCCCGGTGCGTTACGATGGTCTGGGCTTCGGCAGTTGTGGCATCAACTGGCAGTTGCTGGTAGGCTTGCACCAGGTCAAGCTTCACAAAAATCTGGCCTCCCCCCAGTGAGTGCAGAAGGTGCTGCACTACTGGGACGGGGTATGCGCTTTGTTGGAACGCGTGGTTTAGGGTGGCCTTATAGTCCCCACAGATTCTCACGGACCCATCTGGCTTGATGGGGGTGACTATGGGGGTCTCCCACCGGGCATGATCGGTTGGTTCCAGTACCCCTTGCGCGATGAGATTATCTAGCTGCTCATCGATCTTAGGCTTGAGTGCAAATGGCACTCGCCTGGGCTTAAGGCGGATTGGTGCGATGCTTGGGTCTATATTGAAGGAGATAGGGGACCTCTGGTACTTGCCTAGGCTGTCATCGAAGACTTCCTGTAAGTCCTTCATGAGCACCGCTTCCCAGTTCGCCTCTTCGATGTGGTGGATGCCGGTTACCTCAATGCCTAGGGGTGCGAACCACTGCAGCCCCAATAGGCTTGGTCGATCCCAGTCGATGATCGTCAGGGGTAGCACTTCAGTGTGGCCCTTGAAGGTGATTTTAAAGTGGCCTCTGCCGACTACAGGGATGCGGTTTCCCTGGTAGTCTTTGAGAGTCAGTGTTTGGTCTTCTAGTTTGTGGCGGTGGATGGTGGGTGCCAGGTGCTTGATGGTGTGCCATGAGACCATGGAGAGGAAGGACCCGGAGTCCACCTCCATGTCGCATGGCTGGTCTTCTATCCCCACCGTTACGTATACCTTTCTGGTGTCGCTTGTGGAGGAATGGCCGATGATGACAGTCTGGTGTGTTTCCTCCCTTTGTCTTGCCTCGTTAAGCCGCCTGTTCCGACCCCCTTGGCTCTAGCGGCTCTCCGTCTGGTGGTCTCGGTGTCTGGTGGGGGTATTCTCTCACCGTCGGGGGCTTCCATCTCGTTGCCGCGGGCTGCAGTGTCTTTTATTCCTGCATACCTTGGCGATGTGCCCCCGTTTCTCGCACTGCCGGCAAATGGCATCGAGGAAATGGCAGTTCGAACGGGGTTGATCGCCTCCACAGCCGGCACACTGGAATCTCAACTTATGACCTTGGGGTTCCCGTCGTCCTCGTGCTGCTTGCAGGTGGTGGATCTCTGCCTCCTCGTCCTCAGTTTCCGAGAAGGAGTCGATGTCGCCGTGGTGTGCGGTTGTGTCTCGATGGTTGGTCTCGGATCATTTCTCTGGGTTTGAAATCGTTTCGCGGGTCACTGGTTGTGGCGTGATGCTCAATTGCCGCATCCGAGCCACTGATTTCTTGGCTGCTTCAGCCGCGGTTGCCTTGGTGAGGGCATCAGTGAGCAAGATGTCGCCCTTCGCCATGATGCAGCTCTGGAGAACGGGTTCTCGGAGTCCCAGGACAACGCGGTCTCGCAGGGCCTCGTCCAGGTCGGCGAAATCACACAGGCCACCCAAGTCTTGCAGTGCCACCATGAAATCACCGAGCCCCTCACCCCTGTGTTGATCCCACCTGTAGAAATTGTGCCGCCGGATAAGGATGGGCACGATGGGGGCATAGTGGTTCCGCAACAGGGGCGTGAGATTGCCCCATTCCATGGTCTTGACGTCCTCTGGTTTGGCCAAGGCTTTGGCCATCTTAAACACTGTGGGCCCGCAGTGTGTGAGAAATATGGCTCGTTTCTTGTGGCCGTTGGCATCTTTAAGGTTGCTACTCTTGAGGAACATCTGGAACCTATCTGGATTGGATTCCCAATCCTTGGTAGCGGGGTCAAAGGGGGCAAGTGGTGAGTTGATGCCGGCCATGCTGCTTGCTGCTGCATGCCCCCTCGCCATGTGCTGGGTGGTCTCCTTGTCTCACGATCCCACCTTCGTCGCCAGTGTTAGATCTGAGGTGGATCGGTTCAAAGGAGACGCAAGACCATCTTAGTGAGTTCAGCTCTTTATTTAGAATAAGAACAGTCTGGGAAATGCGAGCCGTGGCAGCCCTTCATATAAGGCTGGCTAGTGGTTCTGCGGCCAATGGCAGCGCTTTGAATCTCCTGCAATCAGCACAGCCAATCGCGGTAGATTCCTAGCGCTCCAATCACGGCTGAGGCTTCAACCAATTGGGTCGCTGTCCGTCTGGACCAATCAGTTGTGAGGGTTTGGAGTATGCTAATACAGCACAGACTGCTTTAGGGCAAATTTTCCAGTTGTGTAGAAAATGCATTTTGTTTGGAATGGCCTCAAAAATATCCTCGCCCTACTATTTTCTGAGAAGGTCTACAGCATATTTTTAGAATTCAAAAGGGGCTCACCAGCTCCCAAAATTTATAGGCATACATTTACATAGTGTTGAGAAGTACCACAAGTTGATCGTGTTGCAAGTTTTATCATAACTCATGGTGTACAATGACGCACATCTGTAATAAAGGGAGATTTTAACCTTAATATTCCACTGTGTTTTTTTAATCATTAAGAATCTCAATATTTCAGAAAGATAGCAAATATTACAGTCTTATGTTAGATAAGTAAGCCAAATTAATCTAGAGATAGAATTTCTTGATAGGTATAATTTCAACCAAACTATTCTCCAATCACAATTTAGTTGATTAACTACTAACTCACATAGCTATAGATTTATAGGAAATTTCTGTATTTATTGTGATTGCTCTTAAATGTAGTGATGAATGAATTCTATTTGGCTCAAGTTTTAATTGAATCACAAATTGCTAATGTAGTAGCTGAATGCTTTAAAACATCTCTGAGATTTGCTGATCACCCTGCAAGATTTCATGCATTCACATCTTCAAAATCTTACCTAGCAGTTAACATAACATGACAGTAGCAAAATTTTATATCAAGGTTTCAAGCTCCTGAAGAAATCTAAGAGAGGGTCAGGATTTACTTCAGACAAACTAATGAAAGATATTTGAGTGAAAAAAAATGATTCCTAGTAACAAAATATGAAAGTAAGCAAAGCGACACCCTAAGTAAAGAGTAAATTGCTAGTTGATCATCAACCAAAACTTCAACAAGGTTAGAGAAAAATCCAAGGATCTGGCAGATACTTCAGATAGTTCGCTTCAGTTTTTACATCTTAAGAGCTGGTTCTGTGCAAATGCAGAGTTCTGTGCAAATGCAGAGTTTACTTTAGAAGAGATAACATGAATATATAATGTAAATATCAACTAGAAACCTGAAAGATTTGAGTAGGAATATTCCCAAAGAAATATATATTTGAAGTGCAAAATTGGGCTTGGGTGCAGCTTTAGTAGTTCAAGAAAAAATGTTTTACTTCAAAAGCTAAGTAACTCAGAATTTGGCTTTCTGATGCTTTTTTCCTCCCCACTCTTATTAATGAGAAATCAGCAGTTATTTCACGTGCAATCAGAAATGAAGTCTACAAATCTTTTAAAACAATAACAATGGTAACTTCAGAATTAGCTGAAATTTGCAGCCATTGTTATACATTCTAAGTAGTTTGTGGTCCTCTTAGACAAATCCATTCAGGTGAGTGCATTTGGGCATATGAATGTGTATGCAAAGGCAGCGATTAACATTAAAATGTGAGAAAGTCTGTGTTATTATCCTCTGTTATTTTGCTTTATTTTTGGAGCAGAGAAGCAAAGTTGCATGGGAATTGAGTTTAGAACTTGTTCCAAAAAAGACACACTTAAAAATTAAGAAGGATAAAATCAAGGGTTTGATGCAGGGATTATGGAGTTTTCACCATAATTCCCTAATCCCTCCACCAAATCCTTAAATTTAACCTCATGGAAATTTCTACCAACTGTTTCAGAGTTTGATTTTATGTCCTACTTTACTAAAATCATTAAGGTCACCGGAATGTTAAGCGTTTCAACCTTGAAGAGGGTCGATGGATGGATTCATTCCAAGGACAAGATCCAAGAAGCTGCAAATTTAAGGCTTGCACATTATAGTTCTTTAAGATATCATTTGCATCTATACAATCTGTTTTAAAGAATTAAAAAACATAAACTTTTGGTACTGGTAATTGTAGGCATAAATATTGATCCCAAATTGCAAAAGATACATTTAAGAAATATATTCTCATGTCTCAATAATAGTGATGTATTAATAATAATTTCTGTTACGTTTGAAGCATGGGCAAGAAAGAATGGAGACAAGCCGGTGAACGGTGAACTTCAACTCTTTATTTACATGGTGTGACAGCT
>BHEV01021005.1:811-12631 GCA_004319985.1 Emydocephalus ijimae
TACCAGACGTCCTGGTGTCCGATACCGGGCCACAGTTTACTGCACTAATGTTCGAGCAATACCTCGCGGACCGCGGCATCCGCCATGCGCTTACCTCGCCTGCACACCCTGCGACCAACGGCCGAGCAGAACGCATGGTTCAATTTGTAAAAAAGACCTTGCAAAAGGTAGACTATGACAACATTGACGACAAGGTCAATCAAATTCTCTTCCTGCAACACATCACTCCACATAGCGTTACCGGCAGAACTCCCGCCGAACTACTAATGGGACGAAGACTCCGCTCCCAACTCGACCGGCTGCACTCTGCTTACGAACCAGAAAAACCAATAGGATCCAGTGGCCGCTGTCGCACCTTCCAGGTAGGAGACCTCGTTTATGCACGGAACTTATCGGGTGACCCCTTATGGACAGAGGCGACAGTAGTACGGGTAACTGGCCCCAAATCCTACGTGGTGCAATGCCTTGACAATAAATTGTGGAAAAGGCATATCAACCAATTGCGGTCACGCCTTGCAACGGCCAGTCAACAGCTCCCCTATGACCAAACCGAGGGGGGGGGAGGTATGGAACAAGACGAAGATCCAGGGAACCCGTTCGAAGGGAACGATGAACTAAATGAGGCTCAGGAATCAGAGCAAGAGGAAGAAACACTTGAACCTCAGGGAATTGAGGAAAATATGACAATGGAAAAGAAATAAACCCTGAACTAGAGGCAGAACCGCTGCCAAGCAACAACCTACCTCGACAGGATTGCAACCTACCTCAACAGGATTGCAATCAACCTATCCAACGAAGATCTAAGAGACTTTAAAAACAACCCTCTTATCTGAAAGACTATATCACTGCACCTGAATTGAGAAGCCAGGGGGAAGGGGTGTTGTGTATACAATAAAATGTGAGCTTGAGGTGAAGTGCAGGGTTCTGGCCCTGCACTTCTGATTGGGTATTAAGCGGCCAAATCGGATTGGCTAGTTTCAAGGAATCCGATTGGCCCTTAACGAAGTGTTACTATTGGTTGAAAGAGCTAGCGTTCCAAGCTCACTATTGGTTAACATTTAAAAAGGTTGCCTATCTAAGGCTGGGTTCACTGTTGTTAAATTGCGAAGTCACTATGTAAATAAAGAGCTGAAGTTCACCGTTCAGAGGCTGTCTCCATTTCTTCTGACCCATGCTCAATACTTGACAGACTGGTTTTGGGCCATTTTCAGACCAGTTTTTTGGGGTTGAAAACAGCCCCCAAATGTCCCAAAATGGTCCAAAAATAGCCTGAAAATGCCCCAAAATGGTCCCCAAAACAGGCCATTTTCCGGGCATTTTGGGAGCACTTTGGGAGCAAAAACAGTCCAAAAATGGCCTGAAAACTGCCCTGAAAATGGCCCACAAAACAGGCCAAAAAACAAGTGGTGGCAGGGCCAGCCAATGGTGGAATTTGCCAGTTCACTGAACTGTGCAGAATCTTAACTACCGGTTCACCCGAACCAGTGTGAACCTGCAGCAGCCAACCTGTGCCCACAACCATAGAGACTCCCCTTCATCCCAGAGACAGAGCAGCTCAGTAGGAAATGTGATTAGGAGCAGGGAGATCTGAGTTTTAATTCTGCTTCTACCATGGAGCCCACAGAGGACTTTGGGCCAGTCTTTTCCTTTCAATTCCAAAAATAGGGGGGGGGGTGTAATGGTGAAAGTGCTGGACTGGGAGCGGGTTCAAATTCTCCCTTGGTCAAAGAAGCCAAGGGGGAAAAGTTATGCACCGAAAGCTGGGAGTTCTAGGCATTCCTTGCTTTCGGAAGCTCATTGGCTGACTTTTGGGGGCAGACCCTCCCCATCCCTTCCAACCCAAGAGCCAATCAGATGTAGCGGGAGTGAGAGTCGACTAGGAATAGAGAGATCCAGGTTTTAATCCCTCCTCTGTCCCAGAAGCTCATTGGCTGACTCCGGGCAAGTCCCACCCTCCCAGGCCAAGAGCCAATCAGGAGTAGAATTGAAGGGGCTAAATTAAGAGTGGGGACACCCAAATTTTACACCTGCCTCAGTTGCTGAAGCTCATTGGCTGACATTCCACCACTGATTCACTCCCAATCCAAGAGCCAATCAGGGATAGAGTGGGAGGGGTTGGATTAGGAACGGGGACACCTGAGTTCTAATCCCACTTTAGCTGCAGAAGCTCATTGGCTGACATTTCACCACTCTCTCCCTCCCAGCCCAAGAGCCATGCAGATGTTGGGTGGAAGAACCTAGACTAGGAATGGGAAGACCCGAGTTCTACTCCTCCCCCTCCTCCAGGAAAGATTCCCTGGAAACAGTGGTGGTGAACCTACGGCACGCATGCCACAGGTGGCACACATAGTTCTTTCTGTGGGGATGCACACCATCACCCCAGCTCAGGTCCACCATGCATGCGCCCACACTTCCCAACAGCCATCTAACCTTCGGGTCTCTGCCATCCATGCACAAGGAACATGCATGCACAGGGGCAGGGCGCATGTGTAGAGGTGGGGTGCATGTGCGGGGGTGAGAATTCAAATTTTTAAACAACTGGTTCTGTGGGCGTGGCTTAGGTGGTGGGCGTGGCTTGGTGTTCATGTGACTGGGTGGGCATGGCTAGGTGGTCATTATTGGCTGTGCGTGGCCAACTCAGCATCACTCACATCGAGGCACGCATCTCCTCACCTGGCCTCTCATGACTGTGGGGATGCTGCAACAGTCGTAAGTGTGAAAAAGGGTCATAAGTCACTTTTTTCAGTGCCGTTATAACTTTGAATGGTCACTCCACACAAGCAAAGCAAAGGAGGGGAAAAGAACTTCCTGAGACAGGAAGTCTAGTCCTGCCAAAAATGTAGAAAAGGTTAACGGAGAGGCAGTTTCTGTAAGCAACACCAGAATGTTTCCTTCCTGCCTTCCTTACAGGATTAGACCATTAATTTCTTCTAACAACCGGTTCTCTGAACTGCTTAGAATGTTAACAACCGGTTCTAGTGAATAGGTGTGAACTGGTAGAACCCCAGTGGGTGGGGCACATGCACAGGGAGTGGAGCATATGCAGGGGGCAATGCGCATGCACAGAGGGCGCCTTGCATTTTGGCTATGCGTGTACACGCACACTTTGGGCACCCAAAAGGTTCACCATCACTGGCCTGGAAGACGTTTCTGTCTTCATTAATCTACCTCGCAGAAGTTCTCCTGGCGGAAAAAAAAAAAGTTGAAAGAAGGAAGATGATTAGATCACTTGGAAGGCCTAGAGGTAACATGAGATAGAAATCTAACAAGCAATAAATCAGCATGTTCCTGATAGGAGAAGTCAAGATCCAGTCAAGTCGGAAGCAAAATCTGCAGCTGCTGAGCGCTTCCATGTCACCCACGACAGCCTGATTTAAAGAAATGAAGCGGGATAATAATAGAGCTGCTTGTTGAAGAAAAGCCATCAATAACCCCCATTCGGCAGATGAAGCTGCAAATGCAAAAGATCTGCAGGCCCTCATACGGGCAGTCCTCGACTTACGACCCCAAAGGAGCCCAACATTTCTGTTGCTAAGAGAACAATTGTTAAAGGAGTTTTATGAACTTGGCTGGGGCGGGAGGGGGTTGGACTAGATGACCTACAAGGTCTCTTCCGACTGTGTTAATCTGTGTCTGTCTCTTTCTTGCCACAGCTGTTAAGCGAATTGCCGTAGCTGTTCAGTGAGTAACATGGTCATTAAGTGAATCTGGCTTCCCCATTGACTTGTCTGGTCACCAAAAGGGGATCATCTGACACCCTCCCCCGGGATGCCATCATAAATACAAGTCCATCGCCTAAGCAGCTGAATTTGGATCAGATGTCCATGGGGATGCTGTAACCGTCGTAAGTGTGAAAAATGGTCGTAAGTCTTTTTTCCAACACCATTGTAACTTTGAAGGGTCACTAGGTGAATGGTTGTAAGTTGAGGACTATCTGTACTAAACGTCAAAAAGCACAGTGGTAAAAAGGGGATTATGACCAGAATTAAGCCAACATTTTTATTGCTAAGCAAGGCAGTGGTTGTTGTGGCCCACCAGTGGCTGGCGGAGCTGGCAGCAGAGTTGGACAGTAGTGGGGAGGTTGGGGAGGAACCTGGGCCATTCCTGGAGGCTGAGGAAGGCTCGGAGGAGGGCTCTGCATCAGAGGCAGAGATGGTGCCAGGGTAGGCTGGCAGTCATCAGCTGCCTTCGGGGTTCGAACAGCAGTGAGGCGGGGAAGCTTCTGGAACCAGTTCCCAGCCCGTGCATGTGCAGAGCTGCCCAAAGGAAGGCACAATTAAGAGCTCAGGGTCGACGTGGGAGTATGGCCGCAGGTGGACAATGAATGGCCCCTCCCATCAGGGTTAAAAGAGGAGCAAAAGGGGAGGGGCTTTTGTAGGAAACAACATGCTCGTTCGTTCGTTTCAGCCTCATGAAGATTTGTCTGTATAACCTAGGCCTTCCTTGTCAGCACTGAGTGTGGAATTT
This sequence comes from Emydocephalus ijimae, assembly GCA_004319985.1. NCBI lineage: Eukaryota > Metazoa > Chordata > Lepidosauria > Squamata > Elapidae > Emydocephalus > Emydocephalus ijimae. The sequence continues at coordinate 5,279 of BHEV01021005.1, forward strand.
TACCCGGCAGCGTTCCAGGATTGATAAAGGTCTGAGCTAATTAGTACACCTTCACAAGACTGTGTGCCAAGCCGTTGGCTGACTGTGAATGAAATAAATTCACAATTAATGTAATCAAAGGGGGTGGGATTCAGAATTGACAGTGCTTTTTGGGGAGGCCTAGGATAGCACAGTTGTTAAGGCAGCCATGCCCCATCTTGCAACATTTTTGTCACTGTTGTTAAGTGAATCACTGCAGTTGTTAAATGAATCATATAGTTGTTACGTGCATCTGGTTTCCTCCATGGTATTTTATTTCCCCCATGGACTTCAACGGGGAAGGTCTTAAATAGCGATCACATGACCCAGAGATGGTCGCAAATAGCGATCACATGACCCAGAGATGGTCATAAGTCAAGGACTACCTCTATTACAGCAGCAGTGAGTTCCAGCCACCAGACCATTTGACAAAGATCTTCTAGGAACTATTTTATTTTATTGCTTGTACAGATAGTCCTCAACTTACGACAGTTTATTTAGTAACTGTTCAAAGTTACAACGGCACTGAAAAAAGTGACTTACGACCGTTTTTCACTCTTACAACCATTGCAGCATTCCCTATGGTCACGTGATCAAAATTCAGACGCTCGGCATACTTATGACTATCGCTGTTCCCAAGGTCAGGTGAACCCCTTTTGCAACCTTCAGACAGGTAAAGTCAAGAGGGAAACTTGATTCACTTAACAACCAGGTTACCAACTTCTCAACTGCAGTGATTTCACTTAACAACTGTGTCAAGAAAGGTCGTAAAATGGGGCAAAACTCCCTTATCAAATGTCTCACTTAACAGCAGACAATTTTGAGCTCAATTGTGGTCGTAAGTCGAGGACTTCTTATATTAGGGCAGCTGTGAGTTTCAGCCACGAGACTGTTTGGCAAAGATCTTCTAGGAAATATTTTTATTTTATGGCCTGCATATATCCATGTGTGGAATTGTTTTTACATTCCTTGGAGAATTCTTCTGGGTCGCCTTTTTCTCTCCCTCACAAATAAAACTTTCTTTTTCTTTATTTTTTTCCTGATAGCGTTGAAGGAACAAATGTCTTTTTGAAAGCTTGTGGAATTTGAGACATTTCTAGTAGATGCCAGAATAGAATAGAATAGAATAGAATAGAATAGAATAGAATAGAATAGAATAGAATAGAATAGAATAGAATAGAATAGAATAGAATAGAATAGAATAGAATACCTTTATTGTCATTGCATTCCATGAATACAATGAAATTTGAACGCTACTCCAGCACAGTGCCCCAAATACCACATCACAATCACACTAGAGTATTTAAAAATTAACAACAACAACACCAACACCACCACCAACAACAACAACAACAATAATAATTATAATTATAATTATAATTATAATTATAATAATAATAATAATAATAATAATAAACAACCTAGTCTAAAACCTATCTAAAACATTTGGTAAGTTAAATAGTTTTAAAATGCCACTTATACTTAGGACTAAATCACAAAAGCACTGCTTGATTCAAGACAATTATTGCCTTCGAAAAGAAACTGTTTCTCAGTCTATTAGTCCTCATTTTAAGACACCTATAACATAAATTGTACCTGAAGATGTGAGGGGAAAAAAAACTCACCTTGGGGGAAAAAAGCAAAGGATGAAAATAATCCCTTTTATCGATGAGGTAGAAAATAAATAATAATGCCAACATGTGAATACAGTTTTCATCTTAACTACACGTTAGGCCACAATTGAACCCAACATTTCTGTTATTAAGTGAGCGTTGCCCCATTTTATGACCTTTCTTACCACACGTTAAATGAATCACCACAATTATTCAGTTAGTAACATGGTCGTTAAGTGAATCTGGCTTCCCCCTTGACTTTGCCTGTCAGAAAATTGCAAAAGGGGAATCACATGACCTCTGGACACAACAACGGTCATAAATATGAACCAACTGCCAAGAATCTGCATTTTGATCACGTGACCACGGAGAAGCTGCAATGGTTGTAACAGTGAAAAACGTTCCTAACTCACATTTTTCGGGGCCGTTGTAGCTTTGAATGGTCACTAAACGAAGCATTATACCTGTATTCGTACAGCTGCTCCCCCATGCAGGTCCAAAAGCCAGCAAAGTGGTTTGCAAAGTAACGTATCGCAGAATGAAAGTGTCATGCCCCTGTCAGAGTCTGGAATCTGAATCAGAGGAAGAAGAGGAACAGCTGACAGGGAATGGGAGTGTGGCTCCGTTGGTTGTGGAGGAAACTGTGGAAGGGTAAAGTCCAGCTGGACAGAGCAGGAAAGAGGTAGAACAAGGGAGAGAGAGAACAAGGGAGAGTGAATTCAGAGGAAGACCCAGGCCCACCCCTTCTTCATCCTCGGGCATGCAGGGAGGAATGGAGAAGAGAGCAACATGGGTTGGGTGGCTTATGGGGGAGGAAAGGGCCCTGATTCCCTTCATTTACCACAGCTGGGAATAGAGTTTAAAAGAGAGGCAAGCTGAGAGCAGCAGTTGCTGGGAGGAAACATGAGTTTATCTTGTGTTGACTTTGGTTATCTGCGCTCCTGGCATCCTCCCAAATGGGTTGAATTATCGCTGTTCTTTGACGCCTAGAATTCCTTCTCTTGCCCTGTGGGAATAATTTCCTCATTTTTCCTTGATTGGAGTTATAGTTACAGTTTTTTCTTACCATGTTTGGACTTGATTCTCTGCAGCCCAAGGCTGTTCCTGGGAGAGTTTTTCTCCAGCCCAGAAAGTAACTAGGGCATTGGGGGCAAAGTTGGAGCTAATAAAGGGACTACTACTTATTATCTGATTGTGTTGCCTTTGTGCCACACCCCTTTGGGTCATCACAGAAAGCGAATATATTTTAAAGCTTAGATCAGTTGTTAACAGACCATAAAAATGTTGGTTTGTTAAACTAGCCTGTCTGTCAGGCAGGCAGCAAGCAGCTTTCAGTGTTTTATAGTGTCATTCCTGCAGGTTTCACCTGTCACTTTCACAAATACATCTCAATTTATTTGGAGGATGAACAAACAGAAATATTGCTGTTTCTCAGGTTCCCGTGGGGAATTTACCGCCTGTACTGCCCATAGTATCAACACAGAGAAAATTGTCTGTGCAAGGATGAGTGAGTGGGTGTGTTTTACTCTTCAAAGATGCTACATTCTGTTGAAATGTTTGCACGAGTTCAGATGGGTGAAAAAAATCTAGGATTGCTTTGATGAGGATGAGAAGAAGGCATGGAACAAGGAAAAACAATCAAAAACCGGAGAAGTGGTTTATCCAAAATATACAGGTCGTCCTTGACTTACAACCACAATCGGTCACATCCTCCTGACTCAACAGAGCAGGGAGGCAAAGAACTTTTAAGAACTTATATCTGGTGGGACCCAGAAGAAGGAACAGAAGTTGCCTTCAGAAGTTGTGGGAGCTGCATCACTGGAAGTTTTCAAGAAGAGACTGGACTGCCATCTGTCAGAAATGGTGTAGGGTCTCCTGCTTGGGCAGGGGGGTTGGACTAGATGACCCACAAGTTCCCTCCCAATTTAATATGTTAATCTGTGGTGGCTCCCTCCTTCTGGAACATTCGACAAAGGCATTTGACAAAGTAGACCACAACCTACTTCTTGGGGAGCTAGAAAAGAGTAGGATAGACAGCACCACCACTAGATGGACTCGCAACTGGCTGGCAAACCGTACTCAACAAGTAGTCCTTAATGGGTCTAAGACTACATGGGAGAAAGTAAGCAGTGGGGTGCCACAAGGTTCCATCTTAGGCCCAGGACTCTTCAATATCTTCATTAACGACTTAGATGAGGGAATAGAAGGGGAACTTACCAAAGTTGCAGATAATTCTGGCAGGAATAGCTAACACCCAAGAAGATAGGCTCAAGATACAGATGGATCTTGACAGATTAAAACACTGGGCCATATTTAACTAAATGAAATCCAATGTAGAGAAAAGTAAAGTCCTACACTTAGGCAAGAAAAACCAAAAGTACACATATAAACTCGGTGAAACCAGGCTCAATAGCAGGAACTATGAGAGGGACCTTGGAGTCTTAGTGGACAACCAGCTAAATAGGAGCCAGATGTGTGCAGCAGCAGCCAAAAAAGCCAACACAACCCTAAGTTGCATTAACAGGGGGATACAATCGAGACCAAAGGAGGTACTAATACCACTCTATAAAGCCTTAGTAAGACCACACCTAGAGTCCTGCATCCAGTTTTGCACACCACATTATAAAAAAGGTGTTGGAGACTCTAGAAAAAGTACAGAGAAGAGCAACCAGGATGATTAGGGGACTGGAAGCTAAAACACATAAAGAACAGTTGTAGGAACTAGGCCTGGCTAGTCTAGGGAAGAGAAGGACCAGGGGAGACAGGAGAGCAATCTTCCAATATTTGAGGGTCTGCCACAGAGAGGAAGGGATCAAGCTATTTTCTAAAGTATCCGAAGGCCAGACAAGGGATAATGGATGAAAACTGAACAGGGAGAGATTTAACCTGGAAATAAAGGAGAAACTTTCTGACAGGGAGAACAATCAACCAATGGAACGGAATTTGCCCTCGGAAGTTGTGGGAGCTTCATCACTTGAGACTTTCAAGAAGAGGCTGGACCGCCATTTGTCAGAAATAGTGTAGGGTCTCCCGCTTGGGTGGGGGGTTGGGCTAGATAACCTACAAGGTCCCTTCCAACTCTGATTATCTGTTATCTGAACATCATCCCTGTGGAATGTCTACAGAGATTCTCAGTCATCCATGTCGTGGTTGTCCCAAAGGTACTTTTTCAAGAGTTCCAGGAAAGCCAGTTGCCTTTAGGACAACCATAACATGGATGACTGAGAATCTCTGTAGACAATCAGGCAGTCAATCAAGGGCTGATCCAGAATGATAAATCTATAGGATACCCCAGGTCTAAAGTCCCAAAGGTGTTTTTTCAAGAGGCAATTGGACTTTCTGGTTTTTCTTTTGAAGATGTTTTGCATCTCATCCAAGAAGCTTCTTCAGCTTTGTCAGGATAGTGGGGAATGGACAGGTTTATATTCCTTGCAGGCAACTGGTCATTTGCATCCTTTGAGATGGTCATTGAGGCCACCTGTCAAAATTGGACAGCCCGCTCTCAAGAGAGGGGGAGGGATACAAAAATCATCTAGCTCCAGTCTACATCACAGTCCTTTCAGCCATTCCAAGAAGGCTCTGCACCCATTTGCATCCTTCAGGTGACCCTGAGGACACAGACAAACCTCCAAGTGGCCTCATCTTTCAGAGTCGTCGACCGCGCCTCAAGTGAAAGATTGGCGTAGCCAATTTCCTGCAATAAATATCACCCTAGGAAATTGTTCTATCTCAAAGGGTAGGCGCAAGAACAGAGACGAGACATCAGATAGTGACTCCAAACTCTTTATTAGTGACTTCAGGAACAGAGCTAAAAGGTACGGCGGCAGCAGCCCTTTTTATAGAGCTGGCTGCTGTCAAAGCGTCCAGTGGTTTAAGTTTGCCACGCTCGGGCTGTCCAATCGCGGCAGCCCGTTAACTAACCAATCGGATCAGCCTTGAATGACCAATCGCGACCCACGTTAATGGACCAATCAAACTTGCAGGATTACGAGCCTGCTGTGGAAAAGGCCAGTCAGGTTTGTAGGCTTATGAGCCTGCTAGTTCGGAATACCCCTCCCCTCTAGGTTTCGCCTAAGGGGTGGGGTGATGTATTTGCGCAGGTAGGCAGGTCTTCGTACCTGTCTACCTGACTTGCGTTGTTCAACCTGCCTTCGCTTGGATTCTGGTTCTGGTGGGTCGTTTAACGGTGACCTGGCTTCACTGCTGGGCAACCCTGGAGGTGACCTAGGGCTACCCTCAACATTTCTGTCGTCTGGATTTTCCGGACTCGCTGACCCTGCTCGGCTGCTATTGCCTGGAGACACGACCAACTGCCACGGCTCCTCTTCAGCAGGTAAGTATGCTGGGCTTGCTTGTTCGGCCTGTGGGTTTGCGAGGTTTGGGCCAGGTGTTAGTTCATTTTCAAAATCCTCGGCTTCCCTTCCCCCTCTGGTTCCGAGTTCAGAATTCACAGAGGGTGTAGTTGTCAGCCTGGAACGCAGCTGGTCGATGTGGCGTTTCCACAATCTTTCATCTGTGGTTTCTAATCGGTAGGAATGGGGACCTGTAACTTGTTTTATTTTGGCAGGGACCCACAAAGGGTCACCTGTAAAGTTCTTTGCGAATACGAGGTCTCCTACCTTAAACGTGCGGTGTTTGCTGCTGGAACCCAAGGGCTTTTCTGGGGTGTATGCAGGGTGTATTCGGTCTAGGTGCGACCTCAGTTTCCGGCCCATCAGGAGTTCGGCTAGGCTTTTGTTTGCGGTGCTGCTCAGTGTAATATGTTGGAGAAAGAGCATCCTGGTGACTCTGTTGTGGATGTTTCCTTGGTCCATTTTGTGCAGGGTTGTTTTAGTGAACTGAACCATTCGTTCAGACCTGCCATTGGCCGCCGGGTGAGCAGGTGATGTTAAGGCGTGGCGTATCCCCCGGTCTGCTAGGTATTGTTCAAACACCAGGGCGGTAAACTGTGGGCCATTGTCAGAAACCAAGACATCTGGAAATCCGTGCGTTGCAAACAGTCTGTTTAGTTGTTGTTTTTTTATTATTTTTATTATTATTTTTTTACTTTTTTTTTTTTGAAAAGAATTTTATTAATTTTCTACAAACAAACAAGACAAACAAAACATTAAAACATCAACTCTCTTATGTACACACAGTGTGTCGGTTGGTTCATCAGTTTTGTGCATTCATTTTGTAGTCTCAATTGCAGTTATGTTACATATCAACTCATATTGTCAATCCAAATATATATATCCTAATATTGCTATTAAAAAATCATCTGACTATACTTTTAATCATTCATGCTTTTTGAGATAACAATACTTTCAATAGTTTATTCTATAACAAATCATATAATCATACCAAATCTATCCTAAAAACACTTTATAAATATGTCAAATAACAAGGGCGAAAGAAAAAATAAAAATATTCCTTGCTGTCTAACATTCTAAATATTCTATTATCGTATTTTGTCATCTAGCCATTGATAAAAAAGAGCCCAAATGTCATAAAATTGTTTATCCTCTTGCTCTCTAATTTCAAATGTCAATCTACTCATCTCAGCACATTCTAATATTTTCTTAANCGATATTTCAAGTCTTTACTGTATGTATCTGGTAAGATTCCCAATAAAAAGAACTCCGGTTTCAAATCTATACGCTTCTTTGTCATTTTTTCCAACCACATGCGAATTTTAGTCCAATATTTTTTCGCGTCCTCACAGGTCCACCACATATGGTAA
>BHEV01021006.1:0-13039 GCA_004319985.1 Emydocephalus ijimae
AAGATGTTGTAAAAGTTAATGAGCCCCAGGAAAGCTTGGAGGTCTGTCCTATTCTTGGGTCTTGGGGTGTTTTTGATCGCTTTTAGTTTGCTATTAGTGGGGTAAATGCCTTATCGATTCGGTACGCCAGGAACTCTACTTTCTCTGTACACAGTTGACATTTATTTTTTTTAACCTTAAGGCCAGAGTCTTTAAATTTCTGGAGAACCATTTTAAGATGCCTCTCTACTACTTCTCTATTCGGGGCCGCAATTAAAATGTCGTCAAAATATGGCACGACGCCCTTGATCCCTTGCAAAAGTCTCTCCATCAGACTTTGAAAAATCCCTGGGGCCACGCTCACTCCGAATTGGAGTCGGTTGCATTTAAAAGCGCCTCGGTGTGTAACGATCGTCTGTCTTCCATGGTTTTTTTATCTACAGGCAGTTGTTGGTACGCCTACGCTAAATCCAATTTAGCGAAGACTTTTCCACCCCCCAGGGAATGGAGAAGGTGTTGAACCTCCGGCACCGGGTAAGCGTTCTGTTGAAGGGCGTGATTAAGGGTGGCCCGGTAGTCCCCACAAATCCTTAACGATCCATCCGGTTTGATGGGTGTTACGATTGGGGTTTCCCAACGGGCATGGTCAGTTGGTTCTAAAACACCCTGGGCTATTAATTTATCAAGCTGCTCGTCGATCTTTGGTTTTAGGGCAAAAGGTACCCGATGAGGCTTAAGGCGGATGGGGGCTACTTCAGGGTTAAGGTTAAATGATATCGGGGTCCCCTTGTACTCGCCTAGTTTGTCTGCAAAGACGTCCTGGAATTCCTGGACAAGGGCCTCCTCCCAGTCATCGCTTCTGGTTTGGTGAATGCCGGCTACCTCGATTCCGAGTGGGGCGAACCATTGAAGGCCTAACAAACTAGGCCGGTCGTGGTCGACAACGGTCAGCGGGAACGATGCATTACGATTTTTGAATGATACTTGGACTTGGCTGGAACCGACGACCGGAATTCGGTTCCCCTGGTAATCTTTCAGTATAATTCTTTGGGCTCTGAGGTCTTGACGCCGGATGGCAGGGATTAGCTGTTTGAGGGTCTTCCAGGAAACCATCGAGANNGCCCGCGCATTGGTGCGGTAATCTTCGATTTCGCGGGTTGCGTTGGTCGCGTTTGGACCAGAGCCGGTTGACCTCCTTTTCATCACTTTCTGATGGAGATTCGAGGTCCTCGTGGTGGGCCGCTGTTGTGTGCCTCTCTAGGCGAGGTGAGGTATCGTTGGCAAGTTGACAGAGCGGTGCGTTGGTGCGGCGCATTTGGGTGGCCGACTTCCTGGTTGCTTCTGCTGCAGTAGCGTCTTTGATGACATCGGCAAGATCGATGTCCCCTTTGGCCATGATCTTGCTCTGGGACGTATGGTCATTTAATCCCAGAACTATTCGGTCTCTCAGAGCTTCTTGGAGGTCTGCAAACCCACAGAGGCCTCCCAGGTTCCGGAGGTCCGCGATGAAATCCGCGATGCTCTCTCCTTTCCATTGGTCCTTCTGGTAAAACTCATGTCTTCGGACAAGCGTTGGTACGGCGGGTGCATAATGGGCCCATAGAAGGGGCGCGAGGACGTCCCAGTCCATGGATTTCACCTCAGCCAGTTTCGCTAGTGCTTTGGCCATCTTAAAGACGGCAGGCCCACAATGGGTCAGGAACACTGCTCGCTTTTTCCCCGTAGTTGCGTCTTTCAAGTTGTTGGTCTCCAGAAACATCTGGAACCGATCCATGTATGAGTCCCAGTCTTCTTGTGCTGGGTCGAATGGAGCAGGTGGTATGGCACCGCCAGACATGGTTTCCGTTGTTGATGCGCCTTCAGCCACGTGCTCTGTTTGATGCTCTGTAAGTGTTCAGTCAGCTCTGATGTCTCCGCATCCCACCCTCGTTGCCAGTGTTAAGTTCTGCGTATGGGTGCAAGGAGCGGAGATGAGGCAGTGAAAAGTGAACTTCAATTCTTTATTAATCATACTGAACAGAGCAATCACCTAGGGCAGCAGCAGCCCTTTTATAGGGTTGGCTGCTGTCCTATTAGCCAATGAGAAACATGGAAGTGTTAAACCCTTGAACCAATGAGAGTTGGCCCATTAACAGCCAATCAGATTTCCCAGAAAGGACCAATCCAATGTCGCTATTATCGGCCAATCAGAAGTGCAGGATTAGAACCCTGCTTTTTACTGAAGGTTGTTAAAACTTTATTAAACGCCTTTATTTGTTCATAACACAATGTGCCTGTTGATGGCCAATTGGTCTAAATTCCAACCTTCTTGGAATTCTCTAGCATTTTTGGACTTGGATTGGTCTAAGAAGTTCACAGTTTCCCAGCTGAAACTATGATTAAGTCTGTCCCTGTATTGTGAATTTTTTTATCATGTCTTTTGACTGCTAGTTGGTATTTATAGATACCCTCTGCTAACCTTCTGCCTGTTTGTCCTGCATTCTCACTGTTGCAATCCTTATCCTATATGTTGTAGATCATGCCCATTTTTTCTTCTTCAGGGTCTTTGGTTTACTTAAGAGGTTTTGGACAGCTTTAATTGGTTTGTGTGCTACTGTGATGCCATGTGATTGTAATAGTCTGTTGATGGTTTCTGGGATATTTCTGATGTAAGGAAGTGTTATCCTTTCTACAACTTGTGTTGATTGCGCTATATTGGGTTGAGTGTTCAGGTACCTTTCGATGAAGTTGCATCCTTCCTATTTTGTAGGAAGAAGTTGTATAGATGATCTGCTTCTTTTTCTGATGTTCAGGGCTTCTGCAGTATGTTTGTGCTCATCTAAATACCCTGTTTCCCCAAAAATATGAGCTACCCTGAAAGTAAGTCCTAGCTTGATTTTTACACGTGTGCCCAATATAAGCCCTACTCCCAAAATAAGCCCTGATTAAAGACCCCACCCATGCCAGGATGCACAGGTAAAAATTAAGCTAGGGTGGGGATGTTGGGGTGGAACTGCCCTACTACTTACCTTTGCAGCCAGATCTCGCACACCTCGGCCCATTTCTTCTGCAGCTGGCACGGCTTTCCTGAAGGCCTCTGTAGTCGATAACAGAGTTCTGGATCAATCCTTGCTTGCTGCAGAAGAAAAAGCCTTGCTGGCTGCAGAAGAAATGGGCCAAGGTGTGCGAGATCTGGCTGCAACTGTCTGAAGCCAAAGAAGGCCTTTGATAGCAAAAAGGGGGCCAGGGGCAATGCGTGCAAGTGAGACGAATCAATGGAAGACATTTCCCAGCCCCCCAATATAAGACCTGGTGCCTTTTTTTGGTGGCAAAAAATATAAGACAGGGTCTTATTTTCAGAAAAACTCTGGTAATGTACTTATACAGCTTCTCTCATGGGAGGTTGTGCTGTTACTTTGGTAGTGGTTAACTTGGTTGGTGTGGGTGGTGGTTTTTTTTTGCACCAATGTGTTTCTAGGTTGCCATATTAATCTGCTGATTAAGGGTAGTGTGTTAGCATTTTCTTCTTCCCTAGTGCAGTGGTCCCCAACTACCGGGCCCCAGACCAGTACCGGTCCGTGGAGCATTTTGTACTGGGCCGCCGGTTTGCTTGGGCATCGCCATCTTGTTTTGACGGCGCTTGAGAAAGTGCTTCCAAGTGAGCTTGTAGGTCGTCGGTTGTTAGAAAGCGGAATTTGGGTGCTGAAGGAATCCTTGCACCTTAGTTTCATCGAAGGGGGGGCGGCTTCGAACGAAGAGCCATCCCGATGGCGGTGGAGTCTTGCGTTCCTCAGGAGGAGATTAAGAAAGAGCCTGAAAAGCACAAAAAAGGTACAAAGGAGGAGTTGAAGGTGAGGAGAAGCGGGGGACAGTTGGCTGGCCGGTCACTCGGCTCTCCTTGCCTTGGTCATGCGTGCTGATGCCAGTACCGGGCCGTGGTACAAAAAAGGTTGGGGGCCACTGCCCTCGTGGATATAGCATGTAGGTGACACCTTTGTCATAATAAAAAAGAGAACCAGCTAGAGAACACATAAGAAATCATCAACAGCATTTTCAAAGAAATAAAATTCACCAGGAAAGAAGAAAACAAAACTTTGTTCTTTCGAGCAGTGTTTCTCAACCAGGGCAATTTTAGAATGTGTGGACTTCAAATCTTAAATCCCTGGGGAATTCTGGGAGTTGAAGTCCAACACATCTTAAAGGTGCTGATGTTGAGAAAAACTGCTCTAGAAAAAGTTAATAAAGCATTGTGTTAGAAATTACTTTTTCAGGAGTTGCATTTGGTTGTCTTGTCTTGCCATTTTAGATGCAGCTTGTTATGATTAAGTTCTTGTGGTATTCATGTAATATTAGGGTTCTTTAAAAAAATGGGTTCTGGGTTTGTTTGTTTTTTCAATTCACCAAAAAAAAAATAATGAAGAGGGCAATGATTCAGCCTTTCCTCAGTCTGAATTCTGAGATCCATTCTGGAAGAATTATTTTAAAACTTTCAACAAGAAAAATATTCAAACTTCTATCAATTTATTGTATAGGTAGAGTAACATATGTTTTAATTTTCATTATAACAACTGAGTTTTTCTGGTTCCAAAATTAAAGAATGTCTTCCTTGTGAAATATTTGGACCGGAAAATGATCTTCACTTGCCTAAAGAAAAGGGTCAAAACAGTTTCCTTCTGCTAAGGGACTTTAGAGAAGAAAGACCAACTAACCACATTCTTGAAACATTATAATGTCTACCACCCACTTTGTTATTTAGCGTTTCCAATATTTCTGTCTGGTGTGTGCATGTGAGACCTCATGTTTCCACTACAGCCGCCCTGCACAGTATTCAGTCTCCTGCTCGTTGTCAAAGTTTGCTGACAAAGTGTGTTTTTACAAAGAGGTAAGCAAAGAAGAGGGCGGAAGCTACTGTGTCGCCTGGCTCCAAGCTGAAGTCAGGACTGAAGAAGCAGCAATAAAGGAAAAGACTTAGAAGACTTGTGTTTTCCTGGTTTTAAGCTTGTTCTTCTTCTAAAGAAGGTTTTGTGGCATTTACACTCAGTTCCATGAACCTCCTGGACAGGGGTGGGCTTTGAAAATTTCAGCAACCGTTTCTCTGCCTGGTGGCTGAAGGGAGCCTGGCCATGGTGGGTATGGCCTAGTTGGCCTTCTGTACCATGGCAGGTAGATTTTCATCTTCCCAGGCTCTGGAAGCTGGGAAGGTGAAAGCAGTCTCCGCCAGGCTCCGGAGGCTCTCGAGAAGCCAGAAATGGGCCCATTTTTGCACTTCTGGAACTTCCAGGAGGCCTGTTTTTTCCCTCCCCAGGCTCTGGAGGCTTCCCTTGAGCCTCTGAGAGGGGGGAAATGGTCTCCACCAGGCTCCGGAGGCTCTCCAGAGGCCAGAAACGGGTCCGTTTTCGGACTTCTGGAACTTCCAGGAGGCCTGTTTTTGCCCTTCCTAGGCTCTGGAGGCTTTCCTGAAGCCCCTGGGAAGGAGAAAATGGCCTCCACCAAGTTCCGGAGGCCCTCAGGAGGCTAGAGACGGGCCCATTTTTGGACTTCCAGAATTTCCGGGAGGTCTGTTTTTGCCCTCCTCTGGCTCCAGAGATTTTCCTCAAACCTCTGGGAGGGTGAAAATGGTCTCCGCTGGGCTCCAGAGGCCCCCAGAGGCTGGATATGCCCATTTTCAGACCTCTAGAACTTCCGGAAGGCCTATTTTTGCCTTCCCCAGGCTCTGGAGGCTTTTCTTGAGCCTCTGAGAGGAGGAAGATGGTCTCCACCGGGCTCCGGAGGCCCTCAGGAGGCTATAGACGGGGCCATTTTGGGACTTCCAGAATTTCCGGGGAGGTCTGTTTTTGCCCTCCTCAGGCTCTGGAGGCTTTCCTTGAGTCTCTGGGAGGGTGAAAACAGCCTCCCCCAGGCCCTGGAGGCCCTCCAGAGGCTGGAAACTGGCCGTTTTTGGACATCCAGAACTCCTCAAAGGCCTGTTTTTCACCCTGAGCTTCCACGTGGGCTCTATACTCACCTCACATCCAAAACGGGCCACATGGAGACTCCAGGGAGGGGTGGAGTGGGAGGGGTGGGGAGGGGAGGGGAGGGGTGGGGTGGGAGGAGCCAGCCAGGGGTGGGATTTGACAGTTCACTGAACCGGCCATAACATTAGCTACGGATTCGCCCAAACCTGGGTGAACCCGTCGCAGCCCACCCCTTCTTCTGGAGTGACAAGGAAAGATTGGAGATGCCTGCTTGCAAAATCAATACCAAAAAACAAACAAACACCCAGAGCAATAGCCCACTGATAGGAGAGACCCAGAAAGCATTGCTCTTTTCCTATAAATATGAGCCTTCCAAAAACTTGACAAAAGGTATCTTAGAAATATCCAAATCACGCTGAGCATTGTAACCTCACAAGCTCAGAAAGGGAGAATAAATGCAGCTAATGAAAACCAAATGTCTGTTCTTGGCAAAGATCCTAGCTAACGTCACTGCTCAAGAAATAAAGACTTTCTTGTAATGAGAAAGACAGCCCAGTGAACTAAACAAGTTGCTGTGTTGTGCCTTGTTCTTAAAATCATTGAAGTTCTCCTCTGATAGGCAGTTCTGCTAAAGAGGGCCTTCTGTCAAAGTTCCACAACATCCACAATAGTGGTGGGATTCAAAAATGTTTACTACTGGTTCTGTGGGCAGGGCTTGGTGGGCGTGCCAGATTCTGCAAAATTCCCATTGCCTCCCCACCCCACTAACCTGCTTTCCAGCTCCGTTCTCCTGTGCAGGGCAACCAAAGAAGATCCAGCCAATCAGCTGGGACTCGGGAGGCAGAGAATAGATGGGGGTGGGGCCAGTCAGAGGTGGTATTTGCCGGTGCTCCGAACTACTCAAAATTTCCACTACCGGTTCTCCAGAACTGGTCAGAACCAGATAAATACCACCTCTGATCCACAACATAAACTCTCTCTCTCTCTCTCTCTCTGACTCTGTCTCTCTCTCTCTCCCTCTTTCTCTCATACACAAACACAAACTTTGCAATACATATAATATTGCAGGGAAAAAAGTTCAGCAACAGAGAAATAATGGTGTTGAGTAAATATCTATGGAGATTCTCAGTCATCCAGGTGATGGTTGATCCAAAAAGAATGGAAGAAGCTTCTTGTATGAGAAGCGAAACATCTTCAAGGAAAAAACAAAACCCAGTGGCCTTTTGAAAAAGCATTTTTGGGACAAGGTCTTGAGTCAATTAAAATTGTGACATCTTGAGTGTAATTTTTTAATGTTTCCAGCCCTGACCAAAACAAACATGGAAAGGGGTATTTGAATTGAAACCAAAGAAGAGAAAGAAGGAACAAGCAAGCTGGTAAGAATGGGACATCAAAAAAACCATTTTATATCCAACTCGGTATCCTGCCTTGGCATTCTAGAGTGGCAAGTTCTGGAAGTTAAAGTCTGCTTCAGAAATGTTCTTCCACAAAAGCTTAGGACACATCCTTTAGATGGACACTGGAAGTGGTTGTTCAACATGGTACTTTTTAAAGGAGGAACTCACTAGTTACCCAGAGATTGGTCATACACTGAATTGAACTAATTTTAATACAGTTTAGTTTAATAAATAAAATTTCATTGTTGTCCTTACACCGCCATTTTTGGAACGGAGAGACCAGAAAGCAGGGTCAATGTCTCCCATAGAGCTCTTGACATCTCCAAAACTGTCCACCTACCTCAGATGTAAATACTTGAGCTGTGAGGAAAACTCAAAGTATTTCAATCAAAATGTCACAAAATGAGGAAATGCAGAAATGAGTGTGTGTGTGTCTGTGAGAGAGAGAGAGAGAGAGAGAGAGAGAGAGAGAGAGAGAGAGAGAGATGCTTTTCTTCAAATAGTCCTTGGCTTATGGTTGGTTCCTTAGCAACCATTGGAAATTACAATGGACCTCCCAAAAGGTACTAACAACCTGGTTTTGGAGTTCTAGCAGCTGACCTCACCCCATGTTCATGTCATTGCATTTCAGGTGTTTCTGTAACTGGCCTACATTTGCACATATTGTAACCACAATTTATGAAGTTTTTGCTCAAAACCAGCATTTATTTCCAGTTTTTACAAAAATGTTCCATATCAAATAATGGATTTGCAAGAAAGGTCATAAAATAAGTCAGTCGTGCACAGTGGTGGGATGCAAAAAATGTTATTATAGGTTCTGTGGGCGTGGTATGGTGGGCATGGCTTGGCTTGGTGGGTGTGGCTTGGTGGGCGTGGCAGGGGAAGAATACTGTAAAATATCCATTTCCTCCCCACCCCACTAACCTGCTTTCCAGCTCTGTTGTCCTGTGCAGGGCTGTTATGACACAAACCCTTTTCCAATAAAACAAACACGAACCAAATGGAACAAAAAAAAACTTTTAATGATACTTACGAATCCCCAGTTAAAAGGCTGCTGCAAACTAATTAACTTGATAAGCACAAGCTTCGCCAAAACTGACCTAGTCTGCCAAGAATAACAGACAAGAAAGATTTTACAACACAAGAGTCTTCAAATGCCAACTTAAGATACTGTAATGTCCACGAGGCTGAGTTTCAAAAGTCTTTGCTTGTTGCAAAGAATGTTCGCTTCACAGCTGGCTTTTATCTTTTTGAAGGAGAGGCCATTACCTTGCAGCCTTACTCCCGAATCACCCATGCTGCTGCAGCTGCTGTTTCCTGCGAGCAACCCTTCACGCACGTTCACTTAGCACAGGCTCCTCGGGAACTTCCTCATTGCTGCTGCCAGCCCCCACAATCTCTGAAGGCAGCAATCCACTCCCTAATGGTCCTGGCCCCTCCTCTGAGTCCTCACTCTCCTCAGCCGTCCACACCTGCTGCTAACCACAACAAGGGCAACCAAAGAAGACCCAGCCAATCAGCTGGGACTTGGGAGGCAGAGAATAGATGGGAGCGGGGCCAGTCAGAGGTGGTATTTGCCAGTTCTCCAAACTACTCAAAATTTCTACCACCAGTTCTCCAGAACTGGTCAGAACCTGCTGAATGCCACTTCTGATCATGCAGGTAATCTACTTTCTGACTGTCACAACTTATAAAACTAATGGGCAGGCTCCATTACAGTCAACAGTTGAGGTCTATTTATAACTATATTTTGGGATCTTGGTTGCAAAAGAAAATTAGAGCCCTCATATTGACAAACTAGATTCAATTTGTGGAGTTGGCTGGGTCAAATAATATATACTGTATCTAATGTCTATGGAGATTCTCAGCCATCCAGGTTATGCTTGTCCCAAAGGTGCTTTTTTCGAGAGGCAACTGGACTGTCCGGTTTTTCTTTGAAGATGTTTCACTTCTCATCCAAGAAGCTTCTTCAGCTCTGACTTCCATATTCCCCACCATCCAGTCAGATCCAGTTGCCTCTTGAAAAAGCACCTTTGGTACTGTATCTAAAGTTTGGAGGGGATTAAAATATGCAGTCCAATTTAGGATATAAAACATATTTTTAATAGGATTGTGGAGAGTTAAAATATTAGGTGTGGAGAGTAAAGAGAATGGCTTTCATAGAGAGAGAGGAGAGACCCATTACCAAGCAAGAACAAGATAAACACCACTTAACTCAAATAAAGAAATCAAAAACAACTCATACTATCATTTCGCGAATTCACACTGATATAAAAGAGAGAAGAGGGAAGGCATATTCAAACCTGCCAGGTTCTATTTCTGGAACAATCTTAGTAAAAATAGCTTTAGACTTATGCGGAGTTTGTTCCATGGTCTCTAGTCTACCATGTGCTTTGTCTACCATGACAAAGCACAAGAAAAACAATAGCAGTTGTATTATTAGCAATTAATGAAACCCTACATCAGTGATGGCAACCCTTTTTGTTTTGGTGTGCCGAAAGCGCGTATGCTGGCACCCACAATGTAATGCACCCCCCCACACACATGCACGCACAACTCTCCTTACCTGCACTGCACATGCGCACACCTCCCAGCTGATTTTCAGCCTGTTTGAGGCCTTTTTCGCCCTCCCGGAGGCTCGAAGGAAACCTCTGCAGCTTTGGGAGGCCGAAAAACGGCCCTTCCGGAAATACCAGAAGTGCCTAAACAGGCCCATTTTTCGGCCTCCAAAGGTTGCAGAGGCTTCCCTTAGGCCCCCAGGAGGGCAAAAATGGCTTCCCTCAGGCTCCAGAGGCCCTCCGGAGGCTGAAAATGGGCACTTCTGGTATTTCTGGAAGGCTCGTTTTTCGGCCTCCCAAGGCTGCAGAGGCTTCCCTCGAGCCTCCAGGAGAGCAAAAACAGCCTCAAATGGGCCAAAAATCAGCTGGGAGGCATGCACATGCACAGCGCAGGTAAGTTTGGCTGGGGCTTGCGTGACCACAGAAATGGCTCTGCGTGCCACCGATTCACCATCATGGCCATACATTGTTGGGCAGTGACTGATCAATCACCCTTAAATTCTTCTTTTTATTCACTCTTCCTTCTGCCTTCATCATGATTTTTTTCAGAAGTGTTGTGAATGAATAAATGTATAATAAAGTTATCTTGAGCTTGAAGTCAAGTGCAGGGTTCTGGCCCTGCACTTCTGATTGGCTGTTAAATGGCAAGATCAGATTGGTCCGTTCAGGAGAATCTGATTGGCCATTAACGAGCCATTCTCATTGGTCAACGGAGCCAGCGCTCCCAGGTTTTCATTGGTTAAATAGTTAATAAGTTGCCTATATAAGGAAGGCTGTTGCAGCCATTGAGCTTGAGCTATCACACCATGTAAATAAAGAGTTGAAGTTCACCGTTTCAGCGGCTCGTCTCCATTCTTTCTCGCCCATGCTCCAAACTTAACACTGGCGACGAAGGTAGGATGTGGAGACGTCAAAGCTAACTGAACAATGGAGAAGATAATCGAGCACGTGGCTGAAAAACGCACAACGGCAGAACCATGTCTGGTGGCGTCATACCACCCGCTCCATTCGACCCAGCGCAAGAAGACTGGGACTCCTACATGGATCGTTTCCAAATGTTCTTGGAAACTAACAATTTGAAGGATGCCACGACCGGGAAGAAACGGGCGGTATTCCTAACGCATTGCGGACCAACCGTATTTAAGATGGCTAAAGCACTAGCCAAACCNTTTGCCGACCTCGAAGAAGCCCTGAGAGACCGAGTAATCCTGGGTTTAAAGTCAACACACACGCAGAGTAAGCTGATGGCGAAGGGCGACATCAGCCTTAAAGATGCCATCGCTGAAGCCACTGCAGCGGAAGCAACCAAGGAGTCGGCTGTCCGAATGCACCGTAGCCGCACCCCGGTTCACCAACCAACCAGCGAACTTTTACCCAAGCCAGAAGGGCAGTCGATAACAGCCCACCATGAGGACCTCTCTTCGTTGTCAGACAGCGACAAAGAAGAGGTCCACCGGCTGCGGTCCGATCGGGACCATTACCCGAAGTCCCAACACCCGTGCGCTGGCTGTGGGGCCAGCCACCCCAGGTCCGAATGCAAATTCCGCGACGCGCTCTGCCATGAGTATGGGAAACGAGTCCACATCGGACGGGTCTGTAGAAGTCTCCTAGGACCCAGCCAGACCTCGAAGGGGGCCAACTATCGCCAACTGACAGGAAACCGTCCTGTAAGGCAAGAACCAGTGAACCACTCCTACAGAAACCGAACCTTAAACCGCCCCACGAAGCAAGAAGAGGCTCACCAAACTATTACTATCGGTCATGCCTCTTCCTTAGATGCGAAGAAAATCCGAATTAAAGTGGCCATCGAAAATCAGCCCTGCCAGATGGAAGTCGACTCAGGATCGTCTCTCTCGATGGTTTCCTGGAAGACCCTCAAGCAACTCATCCCTACTATCCGGCGTCAAGACCCCGTTCCCAAAGACTCATCCTTAAAGACTATCAGGGGAATAGGATTCCAGTCGTAGGAACCAGTCGAGTCTGCGTCACGTTCAAAAACCGCACAGCGTACTTACCCCTAATGGTGATCGACAAGGACCGGCCTAGCCTGTTAGGCCTCCAATGGTTCGCGCCACTCGGCATTGAAGTGGCAGGCATTAACCGAATCGGCGACAGTAACTGGGAAGAGGACCTTGTCCATGAATTTAAGGACGTCTTCGCAGAAAAGCTAGGCGAGTACAAGGGGACCCCAATATCATTTAACCTTAATCCAAAAATAGCTCCCATCCGCCTTAAGCCTTGTCGAGTTCCATTTGCCCTAAAACCAAAAATCGATGAACAGCTTGATAAGTTAATAGCCGAGGGAGTGTTAGAGCCAACTGATCACTTTCCCTGGGAAACCCCAATCGTGACCCCCATTAAGCCGGATGGTTAGATTAGAATTTGTGGGGACTACCGAGCCACCCTGAACCACACCCTACAGCAAAACGCATATCCGGTGCCGGTGGTGCAGCACCTCCTCCATTCCCTGGGGGGCGGAAAAGTCTTCGCTAAACTAGACTTAGCTCAGGCATATCAGCAACTGCCGGTAGATGAAAAAACGGCATAGGTACAGACGATCGTGACGCACCAAGGTGCCTTTTAATGTACCCGGCTCCAATTCGGAGTGAGTGTAGCCCTGGGGATCTTCCAGAGCCTGATGGAAAGACTATTACAAGGGATTAAAGGCGTTGTCCCCTACTTTGATGATTTGTTAATTGCTGCCCCTACTTCAAAAATTTTACGGCATCATTTGAAATTGGTTCTCCAGAAATTCAAAGACGCAGGTCTTAAAGTGAAGAAAAATAAGTGTAAGCTGTGTACAGATCGTGTCGAATTTTTAGGGTATATAATTGACAGTCAGGGCATTCACCCTAACAATAGCAAATTGAGAGCAATCAAAAACGCTCCCAGACCCCGGAATAAGGCCGACCTCCAGGCGTTTCTAGGCCTTATCAATTTTTATAACATATTCCTGCCGCACAAAGCGACTGTTGCTGAACCTTTACATCATTTATTGGACAAAAAAGCAATTTGGGTATGTGGTTATAGAGAAGAGCAGGCGTTCCGTAATGTGAAAAAACTACTGACTTCTGACGCTGTACTAATGCAGTACAATGAGACCTTGCCGTTAACTATCACGTGTGATGCATCGCCTTTCGGAGTGGGCACCATTTTGAGCCACGTATTGCCT
>BHEV01021007.1:0-17428 GCA_004319985.1 Emydocephalus ijimae
ACCCTTAGGCAGACATGTATGTATAAGGTCTTAGACTAATCATTACCCAATACTGAAGTCAAAGTTTATTCCCACAGCTGACTCCAAACTGGAGTCGGTTACAGCAAAACGCTCCCCGGTGGGTGACTATGGTTTGCGCCTCGGCGGTTTCTGCGTCGACCGGCAGCTGTTGGTAGGCTTGCGCCAGGTCGAGCTTCGCAAAAACCTTGCCTCCCCCCAGTGAGTATAGAAGGTGCTGCACTACTGGGACGTGGTAGGCGCTTTGTTGTAAGGTGCAATTTAGGGTGGCCTTATAGTCCCCGCAGATTCTTACCGACCCATCGGGCTTGACTGGGGTTACTATTGGGGTCTCCCACCGGGCGTGGTCGATTGGTTGTAGGACCCCTTGTTTGACGAGCTTGTCAATTTGCTCGTCTATTTTTGGCCGGAGTGCAAAAGGTGCCCGCCTTGGTTTTAGGCATATTGGGGGGATGCTGGGATTTAGGCTGAAGGAAATAGGGGGCCCTCGGTACTTGCCTAGGGTGCCGTCGAACATTTCCTGGAAGTCCCGTGCCAGTTGCTGTTCCCAATCGGCCTCTGCGATGTGGTTTATGCCCGTAACCTCAATCCCAAGCGGTGTGAACCATTGTAGTCCCAAAAGGCTGGGTCGGTCTCGGTCCACAATTGTCAGGGGAAGCTTTGCTGTGCGGCCCTTGAATGTTACCTTGAATTGTCCGGTTCCGACTACCGGGATGCAGTTTCCCTGGTAGTCCTTGATTATTAATTTTTGGTTTTCCAGTCCCTTCTTGTGGATGGTAGGCACCAAGCATTTGATTTCTTGCCAGGTGACCATGGAGAGGTAGGACCCAGAGTCCACCTCCATTTTGCATGGCTCGCCTTCGATGCCTACCTCCACGTAGACTTTTCGGGCGTCGGTGGTTGATGCGTGGCCGATGATGACCATCTGGTGGGTTTCCTCTTTCCGCCAGGTTTCGCCACCTCGTCGGTTCCGTCCGCCCCGGTCCCATCGGCTTTCAGCTTGGCAATCTCTGGCCCTGGGGGGTGTACCATCACGTCTCCGGTTGCTGTGGTCCCGCTGTCTGGGGCTGTAGGCTTTCCTCAATCGGCAGACTCGGGCGATGTGACCCTTTTTGTCACATTGCCGGCAGACTGCATCGGAGAAACGGCACTCTGATCGAGGGAGGTCACCCCCGCACCTGGCACATGCGGTCCCCGACTTACGAGTCCACCGATCGCACTGGTCACGTCCCGTCTGGAGCCAGTGGATTTCCTCCTCCTTGTCCGTTGTGTCAGAGGTGGAGTGGAATTCGCCATGATGGGTGGTGGTCTCACAGTGACTTGCTTCCAGGTGGGCCTCAGTCGCCCGTCCTGGGTCGGCGGTCGCGGTGCGCTCTCCGGTGTCTGGTCTCCACATGCGGTTCGCCAATTTCCGGGTTGCCTCAGCTGTGGTAGCTTCAGCAATGGCATCAGCGAGGGCGATGTCGCCTTTGGCCATCAGTCGGCTTTGTAGGACTGGGTCTCGGAGTCCCGAGCACGATGCGGTCCTGTAAGGCCTCATCCATGTCCGAGAACCCGCACATGCCCCCTAGTCTTCATAGCTCAGCCACAAAATTGCTGATGCTCTCACCCAATCTCTGGTCCTGCCGGTAGAAATTGTGCCACTTGATGAGGGTGGGGAGGTGGGGGTATAGTGGTTCTGGAGCAATGGTTCAAGGTCGGCCCAGTCCATCTCCTTGACGTCCGTGGGTTTCGCTAGAGCTTTTGCCATCTTGAACACTGCGGGCCCACAGTGTGTCAGGAAGATGGCTCTTTTCTTTGGCCCGGCGGCGTCCTTCATGTTGCTACACTCGAGGAACATGAGGAATCTGTCTGTGTATGATTCCCAGTCCTCAGAAGCGGGATTAAAGGACGCAGGCAGTGCGATGCTGGCCATCTCGTCGGTCTCGCTTCCTCCGGACATGTGTTTGGTGGGGATTAGCCTCGGGATCCCACCTTCATTGCCAGTGTTGTGTCCATCGCGGCAATGAGACCAGGAGTCAGTGACTTGGTTCAGCTCTTTATTTGTCCCGAGAATGGCTCGGGTTCCGGGAGAAAACAGCGGCTTTTTATTTCCAAGCCGCGGCGGCCGCAACCAATGGCACCGCTTTGAATCTCCCGCAATTAATTTCCACCAATCGCGGGAGATCCGCAGCGGGCCAATCAGTGTGGCTCGCTTGACCAATCGGATCATTGTGCACTTTGACCAATCACAGCGTGGCGTTTACAAAAATGTAAATGACTGTATAGAACAGATCCTTCTTCAGCAACAGAGTGGTCAATGTCTGGAATACTCCATCTGCCTCTGTGGTTTCCTCCCCAAACCCCAAAAACTTTAACCTTAGACTGTCTCCTGTTGACCTCACCTCTTTCCTAAGAGGTCTGTAGGGGCCGTGCATAAGCGCACCAACGTGCCTACCGCCCCTGTCCGATTGTTTCTTTTATTTTTATTTTTTTATTTTTCTTATATGTATTCATATATTCATAATTATGTTTTTACTTATACCTATTATTTTGTAAGCAATTGACAAAAATAAACAAACAAATAAATAAAAATAAATACTCAGGGAATAATGGCTCCAAAGAGTAGATACCATGGCATTTTGATATTTAGTAGTGCTAATTTGAAAACACTGCTTTTTTTTTAAAAAAAAAAATCCCGGATGTGTGGGTTTGCAATGAGCATGCTGGGATTCCCTCTTTGTTCTGTCCCCACTGCACGTGGGTCTGTGTGCACCTCGACAGGCAGCTGAACCCCCCAATCTCCTTCAATAAAACAGACCCTGGCATGGATCTGGATGTTTTATTGTGAGAACAGGGAAACTGAGAAAATGCAAAGAGTGAAATCAAATAAAAAGATGAGACAGGCAGCATGAACTAACAGCCAGCAAAGAAGCAGCTGGAACCTCTCCAGCTCCGTGTGAGGGACGGAGGCCGTTTCCGGAGGTCTCAGTCAAAATGGCTGCTTCCATCTTTCTCCAAGGCTGACAGAAAATGGAGCCTGGCTTCAACCCATCGAGTTAGACTTATCTGCCCCCGGCCTTTAGGTGGTGCTAGAGCAACAACAGCACAATATTTACCGGTTGTGGCAGGTAAATTTGAAGGGGACCCTGAGACCATCTAGCCCAACCCCTCCTCTCTGCAACAATCCCAGTTCAAGCTTCTCTGACTGATGGCTGTTCAATCTTTGCATTCAGACAATCCGTAAAGAAAAGACTGAACTGCTCTGCTTCCCTGGCTCAGCTCTAAAACAGCTCATCCTTTTAGGATATTTTTCTCTCATTCATCTAAAATCTTTTCTCTTGTAACTGAATGCATTTTTCTATGTCTGATACCCTGGAATGATAGTGAGCAGATCTTACACTTGTGTGTAACATGTGTCAGCGGTTGGAAGAGGGCTGCATCCTCCCTTCTCCAAGAGATTGTGTCAGTTGGAAAAACGGCTCCCAGATGCCTCCTGATCTTCAGCTCTTCTCCTTGTGGTCTTTCCTCCAGGCTAAGAACAGCTCCTTTGAGCTCTTCTTTGGCTTATTTCTCCTTCTCTGAAGTTCATGTAGATTTTGTGCAAATTCTGCCCCAAGTGTGGTACCTGCAAGGCATTCTGATCCTTGAGTTGTGCTCTCCCAAACCAGAATATTCTCTTCCTGAGATCCTTATGGCTGCATTTGCCTTCTTTCCATGAGCCTCACCTGCTGACTCTAATTCCGTTTCCAGTTAACTACTATTTTGAGATCATTTTCACAAACATACATATCAAGTTTGGTGTCCCTCATCTTTCTTCCAGTCCATAATTCATGTTCTTATATGAGACTGTATTGTTAATCAAGTCCTACTTATTAAACATCAGATATTTTTCTACTGATTTTTGCTAGTGTGCTAATCATAAATATTGTTGTGGAAACTTGATATTCCACTTATTAAAATTTATTTTATTCAAAAAGGTAAAATACAAGCTTTGGAAAATGCAACTATTACAAGGACAAGACAAGACAAATCATTTTTTTAAAATTGTGCATTAAAACAGACAAAACATGCATATTGTCCCCCCAGTTGAATATAATACAGCAATAATTTATTTATTTATTTTATTTGTCAAGCAATTATAAGATAACAGGTATAAGTATAAACATAATTATGAAAACATGAAATGGATACATAAAAAAAAATAAAAAGAAACAATAAGACAGGGATGGTAGGCACGATTGGTGTGCTTATGTACGCCCCCTATGGACCTCTTAGGAAAGGGCTGAGGTCAATAGTAGACAGTCTGAAGTTAGTTAGTTGGGGTTTGGGGAAGAAACCACAGAGTCAGGTGGAATATTCCAGACATTGACCACTCTGTTGCTGAAGTCGTATTTCCTGCAATCAAGTTTGGTGTGGTTTACCTTGAGTTTGTATCTATTGTGCTCTTGAATTGTTATGGTTGAAGCTGAAGTATTCATTAACAGGTAGGACATTGTAAAATATAATTTTATGTACTATACTTAGATTGGACCGAGGGCGGTGTAGTTCTAGGTTTTCTAGGTCTAGAATTTCAAGTCTGGTGGCATAAGGTATTCTACAACGAGTAGAGGAATGGAGAACTTTTTTTGTGAAATATTTCTGGACTTTCTCAACTGTGTTAATATCAGATACGTAATGTGGGTTCCAGACTGATGAGCTGTATTCATGTATTGGTCTAGCACATGTTTTGTATGCTCTAGTTAGTAGTGTGATATTACTGGAGAAAAAGCTACGCAGGATTAGGTTGACAACTCTTAATGCCTTTTTGGCTATGTAGTTACAGTGGGCTCTAGGACTTAGATCATTAGAGATGAGTACTCCAAGATCCTCTTAATCCAATTAATCAAAATAAAATAGGCCAAAAATTTCCATAAAGAATCTCAGAGATTAAAAAAAAAGAAAAGCCACCATTAAGTCCAATATAAAAAAAGAAACAAAAAATAGAAGATAAAAGGAAAAAGAAAAAAGGAACTATTCAAATATTAAAAAGAGATAGGCTTTAAAAAGGGGAAAAAATAAGTCTCCCCCCCCAAAAAAACCCCCAAACCCCAGAATCCCAAATGTTCACCAGAAATAAATACCTAATAGGGAGGGGGAAAATTAGAGGATAAGCCCAAAGCAGAAAAAAAGCAGCTTTCTGTCAAAAAGAAAAAACACACACACTGCACCTGTATAATATCTAAGGCTTTTTGTTAACTTCCAAACAATTTTTATGACTCTCTTCTCTGGGCTCTTGTAATCTTTTAAACTTTCTTTCAAGACCAGACTCCAGACTCTTTCTTTCAACCCAGAAGAGCACCTGTAGTAACACTCTTCCCTCTATCTTATCAAACCAGATCAAAGTCCTTGAAAACAAGCCTCAGCTTTTTCTCAGCTTTGTCTAAGTCTCAGAAAGTGAAAAAGAAAACAATGTTTCCAAGTTTCTGGGTGGCAGTGTTACAAATTTTCCTCTATTTTCACTCCCTCCCTTTTCCAAAACAAAAAAGTTAAACGTATTTTAAAGAGCAAAGATTAATTTAAAAACATAAGAGAAAAACTAAAAAGGAATCTCTAATCTACAATATTATAAGAATAAAAAAGATAAAAAAAGAGCCAGTCCAGTTTCAAAATAAAAAAGCATACATAAACAATCTAGCAACAACAAAGGAAAAAAACTAATTTTGACTTCCTGTTTAAAATCACTGCTTAATCACTTCTGTCTTCAATTTTATAATTTCTTTCTTTTTCTTAGGGTGTTCTCACAAGAAATAGAGTTTTAAAAAAAGTCATCTCACCAAACCGACACACTTTCTCTTTCCATTCTCTTCTGTTCGGAACTGTCCCAGCTTCAGCAGCTTTAATGGCTGCCTCTTTGCCACTGGCAAAAAGAGCTTCTCCTGGATCTACCAGGGACTTTGCAGTGTCCCTGGGATCAGCAGGATGTGCTCTTTACTTTAACCATCTCTTCGGGACGGTTTCGGTCCAAAAGGACCATCCGATAACAAAGATATCAACGGCAATCTTGGAGCTTCAAGATTGCACGTCATTCCGCCATGACACTAGCCCCTCCTTCCCCTGGTAACAGAAATTTTAAGCAGTTCGGAGAACCAGAAAATACCACCTCTGACTGGCCCTACCCATATCTATTCTCCACCTCCCAAGTCCCAGCTGATCGCCTGGGTCTTCTTTGGTTGCCCTGCACAGGAGAACAGAGCTGGAAAGCAGGTTAGTGGGGTGAGGTGGGAATGGGATTTTGCAGTAACCTTCCCTTGCCACACCCAAGCCACACCCACCAAGCACACCATGCCCACCAAGCCATGCCCACAGAACTGGTTAGGAGTCCTTGTTGTAAGCGTCAAGGAGATGGGCCTCCTGGCCTGCAAGAGCCCCCCCTTCAGCCTCTCCCATCTCAGGTGGCCCAGGAGAAGCTCCAGGAATTTGGGAGGCCATTGCCTGGAGGGGATGAGATCTCCCTGGACCAAATTCTCTTGTGCTCTTTTCCTTTGCACTGAAAGCACTGAGAGATCTCCTGGAGCAACCCCACCTCTGCCACCAATCGGTACCAATTGACCCAGACTCCATACTCACAAAGCACTAGAAACTTGAATTTGATTTGGTGGGGTTTTTTTTGTCTCTCCCTTCAACAGCTGGAGTGAGACTTTTTTTTCACAAATAGGAAAGCTTACTTTTTTAAAAAAAAAAATCAAAATAAAGAGAAATTCTAAATCCTTTCAACCAGAGAAGAAAGTAATATTAACACTATAACTATTTTAGCTATTTTCTATCAGCTGTTTATAGAAACTAGCTCTCTAGTGGCTGCCTCTATACCTGCCCCACCCCCTTTGTCATGACAACCCTCGAGCCCAGGGGCCTTCAAACTTGGCAGCTTTAAGATTTGTGGAGTTCAACTCCCAGAATTCCTCCTCCAGTCATGTGAGCTCAGGAATTCTGGGAGTTCAAGTCCACAAGTCTTAAACTTACTAAGTTTGAAGACCCCTGCTGTAGCCAATGAAACGGGGGGAAGAGACGGTTGCCTGGATGCTCGCCTGCCCTCAGCCTGGTGGAGAAGGGGGGCTTAAGCCCCTTCCCCAGAAAAGGCTGCCATGAAGAGGGTTTCCTCAGCTGGGGGTTCTGGAGGGGCATGGAGGACCCCTGTCTTCCTCAGGGTTACAGAGAGTCCCCTCCAGGTTGAGGCTACCTGCCTTTTCCTCCCAGACAGCCCCAGATCCCCCGTGGAAGTCCTGGCCCTGCATGGCTTCCCCCTGACAGGAGCCTCTCCTGGAAAGACACAGAGCCCAAGCAAGGCTGGGGAAACTGTTAAGTTTGGAGCATGGGCGAGAAAGAATGGAGACGAGCCGGTGAAACAGTGAACTTCAACTCTTTATTTACATGGTGTGACAGCTCATCTAGAGGGCTGCTATAGCCTTCCTTATATAGGCAACTTATTAACTATTCAACCAATAGCAATTCTGGAGCACTAGCTCCATTAACCAATGAGAATGGCCTGTTAATGGCCAATCAGATGCCCCTGAATGGACCAATTTGATCTTGCCATTAACAGCCAATCAGAAGTGCAGGGCTAGAACCCTGCACTCGACTTCAAGCTCAAGATAACTTTATTTGGCATTATTCATTCACAACACCCCTTTCCCCCGGCTTCTGCCCACGGGGCACGGTTACATAGTCCTTGAGGTAGGCCGGTTGTTTAATCAGTCTTTTTGATTTTCGCAAAGTGCCAGGCGGTTGGCTGCACGTCTGTTGAGGTAGATCGTTGTTTAATGGTAGGGGTGCCTCTGGTTCCGAGTTCGCATTCCCGTCATCACCGATATCACTGGCCACTCCCTGAGGTGAACTCACTCCAGTCCCCGGTTCCTGTTCCTGCATTTCAGTTCCGTTTTCAGTCCCTTCAAAAAGGTTTTCCTCTAGTTGCAATTCGTTTTCCTCTGTATCTCCCCCCCCCCAGTTTGGTCATAAGGGAGTTCAGAATTGCATGACAGTAGCCGCAATCGTAGTTGATCTATGTGGCTCTTCCAAAGTCTATCATCAGGGCACTGAACTAGGTATGATCTTGGGCCAGTTACGTGGATTACAGTCGCTTCTACCCACAGCGGATCACCCGATAGGTTTTTAGCGTATACCCAATCTCCTACCTGGAAATTACGGCATCGGCCGCTAGATCCGAGTGGCTTTTCTGGTTCGTAGGCTGGGTGTAACTGATCGAGGTGGGAGAGGAGCTTTTGTCCCATTAGCAGCTCAGCGGGAGTTTTGTTGGTGACGCTGTGAGGTGTGATGTGCTGTAGGAGAAGGATTTGGTTGATTTTCTCGTTGATATTGTCGTAGTGTATCTTTTGTAGAGTCCTTTTGACGAATTGTACCATGCGCTCAGCCCTACCGTTGGCTGCAGGGTGCGCAGGCGAAGTGAGCGCATGTCTGATACCGCGGTCAGCCAAGTACTGCTCAAAGGACAACGCGGTAAATTGGGGCCCGTTGTCAGATACCAGAAGGTCTGGTAATCCGTGGGTTGCAAACAGTCTTTCCAGTCTCTTGATGACCGCTTCTGTGGTCGTGTTCCTCATATGATGAATCTTGAGCCAATTCGAGTAGGCGTCGACGGTTAACAAGAAGGTGTGGCCTTTGGTTGGCCCAGCAAAGTCCAGGTGAATACGGGGCCAGGGTCCCTGTGGTGTCTCCCATTCGGTTGGGATCGCCTTTGGTGGAGCGTTGCTCACTTCTTGGCATCTATGACAAGCTTTGACCCAAGTCTCGATTTGCTTATCGATGCCCGGCCACCATGCGTAGATTCATGCAAAAATAGTAAAAACCCGGCCATACACGTACTCGTGGAATCTTTTAACGGCAGACACAATTGCAAGGGCTTCTTTATCGATCTGACTATAATTTCGCTCAGTTTTGGAAAGCGTCTTTGAAAAATATGCAACAGGGGCTTCGTTACCATTAGGCAATACGTGGCTCAAAATGGCGCCCACTCCGAAAGGCGATGCATCGCATGTAATATTTAATGGCAAGGTTTCATTGTACTGCATGAGTACAGCATCAGAAGTCAGTAGTTTTTTTACATTATGGAACACCTGCTCTTCTCCATGACCCCATACCCAAATTGCTTTTTTGTCCAGTAAACGATGTAAAGGTTCTGCAACAGTCACTTTGTGTGGTAGGAATATGTTATAAAAATTGATAAGGCCGAGAAACACTTGGAGGTCGGCCTTATTTCGGGGTCTGGGAGCGTTTTTTATTGCTCTCAATTTGCTGTCGGTAGGGTGGATACCCTGACTGTCAATTAAATACCCTAAAAGTTCGACACGATCTGTACACAGTTTACACTTATTCTTTTCACTTTAAGACCTGCGTCTTTGAATTTCTGTAGAACTGACTTTAGGCGATCCCGTAAGATTTTTGTGGTAGGTGCAGCAATTAACACATCATCAAAGTAGGGGACCATGCCTTTAATCCCTTGTAGTAACCTTTCCATAAGGCTCTGAAAAATCCCTGGGGCTACACTGACTCCGAACTGGAGCCGGGTACATTTAAAGGCACCTCGGTGCGTCACAATCATCTGTCCCTGGGCCGTCTTTTCATCGACTGGTAGTTGTTGATATGCCTGAGCTAAGTCAAGTTTAGCGAAGACTTTTCTGCCCCCGAGGGAATGGAGGAGGTGCTGAACCACCGGCACCGGATATATGTTTTGCTGCAGGGCGTGGTTCAGGGTGGCCCGGTAGTCCCCACAAATTCTAATCGACCCATCCGGTTTAATTGGTGTCACGATTGGGGTCTCCCAGGGAGAGTGATCGGTTGGCTCTAGCACTCCCTGGGCTATTAACTTATCAAGCTGTTCGTCGATTTTCGGCTTTAAGGCAAACGGAACTCGACGGGGCTTAAGGTGGATGGGAGCTATTTTTGGATTAAGGCTGAACAATATCGGGGTCCCCTTGTACTCGCCTAGTTTTTCCACGAAGACGTCCTTGAATTCATGGATGAGGTCATCCTCCCAGTCACTGCTGCCGATTCGGTTAATGCCTGGCACTTCAATGCCGAGTGGCGCAAACCATTGGAGGCCTAGCAGGCTAGGCCGATCCTTGTCAATCACAGTCAGAGGTAAGTATGTCATGCGATTCTTGAATGAGACCCGGACTTGACTGGATCCGACGACAGGGATCCGATTTCCTTGATAGTCCTTAAGTAGGAGTCTTTGGGAGCTCAGGTCTTGGCGTTGGATAGTAGCAATGAGTTGCTTGAGGGTCTTCCAGGAAACCATCGAGAGAGATGATCCCGAATCGACTTCCATTTGGCAAGGCTGATTTTCGATGGCCACTGTAATTCTGATTTTCTTGGCATCCAAGGCAGAGGCGTGACCGATATTTATAGTTTGGTGAGCCTCTCCTTGCTTCGTGGGGCGATTCAAGTTTCGGTTTCTGTAGGAGTGGTTTACTGGTTCTCGCCTTACAGGATGGTTTCCTGTCGATTGGCGAAAGTTAGCCCCTTTTGAGGCCTGGCCGGATCCTTGGAAGCTTCGGCAGACCCGTCCGATGTGGCCTCTCTTCCCGCACTCATGGCAGAGCGCGTCGCGGAATTTGCATTCGGACCTGGAATGGTTGGCTCCACAGCCAGCGCATGGGTGTAGGGACTTTGGGTAGTGGTCCCGGTCGGACCGCAGTTGATGGACCTCTTCTTCGTTGCTGTCTGACGACAAAGAGAGGTCCTCATGGTGGGCCGTTGAATGCTGTCCCTCTGACTTGGATAAAATGTCGCCTGTCGGTGGGTGTACCGGAGCGCGGTTGTGGCGTAATTGGGCAGCCGACTTCCTGGTTGCTTCTGCTGCAGTAGCATCAGCGATGGCATCGGCAAGGCTGATGTTGCCTTTCACCATCAGCTTGCTCTGCATGCCTAATCCCAGAACTATTCGATCTCTCAAAGCCTCTTCCAGGTCGGCGAACCCGCAGCGGCCTCCCAGATTCCGGAGGTCTGCGATGAAGTTGGCGACGCTTTCTCCCTTTCACTGGTTTCTTTGGTAGAACGCATGCCATCTTATGAGCATTGGCACGCTTGGTGCGTAGTGAGCTCTCAGTAGTGGTTCGAGGACATCCCAGTCCATAGCCTTTACTTCTGCAGGTTTGGCTAGTGCTTTAGCCATCTTGAATACAGTTGGCCTGCAATGCGTTTGGAATACTGCCCGTTTCTTCCCGGTTGAGGCATCCTTCAAATTGTTGGTTTCCAAGTACATTTGGAAATGATCCATGTAGGACTCCCAGTCTTTTTGCGCTGGGTTGAACTGAGCGGGTGGTACGACGACGCCGGACATGGTTCCGTCATTGTGCATTGTCAGTCACGTGCTCGGTTATTTCTTCTTGTTCAGTCAGCTCTGCCGTCTCCACATCCCACCCTCATCGCCAGTGTTAAGTTTGGAGCATGGGCGAGAAAGAATGGAGACGAGCCGGTGAAACGGTGAACTTCAACTCTTTATTTACATGGTGTGACAGCTCAACTGGAGGGCTGCTGTAGCCTTCCTTATATAGGCAACTTATTCACTATTCAACCAATAGCAATTCTGGAGTGCTAGCTCCATTAACCAATGAGAATGGCCTGTTAATGGCCAATCAGATGCTCCTGAATGGACCAATCCGATCCTGCCATTAACAGCCAATCAGAAGTGCAGGGCTAGAACCCTGCACTCGACTTCAAGCTCAAGATAACTTTATTTGGCATTATTCATTCACAACAGAAACTCTGAGGGTTGTGTCCCCCCAGCATTCAACCTGGAGACCCATAAACCAGGTTAGTCTCTTCCCAGAAAAGAGATGTCCCTGATTCTCTCCTCCTTCCTGGCCATCCTGGGCCTTTTCTGTGGGTCTGGACTTTGCTGAGTCCCCCACGCATGGGAAGGTTTGACATGGCATCTCCCATTTCCAGAACTCAGAAGCTGGAAGGGGATTCTACAGATCTGCTTCCCTTCCCCAACACGAGGTTCCCCAGCTTCTCCCTCCCAAGAGGGGCTCACCACTCAGCCTGGCACCCCTGCAAGAGCCCCCTTGCCTGGCCTGTGCATGGGAAAGGACGGCAGGGGAGCATGGGATAGGGGCTTCCGCATCCTCGGGTTTCTGAAGATGGAAATTGGATTTTGCAGATCTGCTTTCCATCTGCAACATGAGGATCCCTTCCCTCCTTCCTTCCCTCCCTCCCTCCTTACATGGGGTGAGAGGCAACCTTGCATTCATCATCTTTTCCTTTGGTTTTTTCCTAACTTCTCTCTGTTGTCTGTGTGTGTGAGATTATTTTTTTTAACTCTGCAAAGTCCTGCTAATTAGTTTTTCACTAAAGTTTAAAAAAAGGGCTGCACTATCACATCAGCCCCTTTGTGGTGGTGCCTTTGAACATTAGCTTTCAAAATAAAGTAAATGTTGGTTCCAACTCAGAAGGGAGCCATTTCAGGCCTGTGACATGCTCAGACATTAACTGTCTCCCGGGATCGTCTCTTTAACTACGATGTCAACAAATGTCACATTTCTTTCTGTCTTCAGCCACACGTGCCATGTATTCCCTCTGGGGTCAGATTCAAGGATGGAGACCCCAAACCTCTCAATTCTACATGATGGATTTAATTCAATCTCTACCCCTATTATTACGAATCACATGGGGCTTATTCCCCTTTCATTTCTCTCCAAAAAATTGCCGAGCAATCTTTGAGTCCAAGGTATTGTTGAATTATCCAGGGGTCCCTCCTGAGAGGGAGAATTATGATAAAAGCTTCAGCTCTGCTCTTTGGCTGAATCTTCCAGAGCAGAGAAATATGGAGTTTGGGGAGAGGCAGGGTCTGTGCTCTTGAATGTACGTCTCTCTCCTTTGCAGCTGAGTGTTTCTCTGTGTTTCAATGAGGAAATTCCACCTTGTGAGAGTCCTTTGAATTCTTCCAATTCTCCTTTAGAAACAGGAAGGGAATTGATTGATCCCCCCCCCTGAATTATGGGCCTCTTGTTTCTGCTTCTGATGCTGCTGGCGTCCCATCCAGTCTCTGGGAAGCTAGTATGTCCTCCGAAATACAAGCATCAGGATGGAAACTATCCACAGAGCTTTTACAGCCCAGGAGACCATCTCCTTGGTGTAGTCATCAGTGGAAGTGAAATGTTGCCTATAAAGTTGCTTTTCAGCGTGGCTCCTTCTCTTCAGTTTGTTTTCCCTTTGTAAGTCATTCTGGGTGATGAAGTTTCATTCCCTCTATTCTCTCTTCTTCTCTGTTTTTTATTTTTTATTTCATTTATTTCTACATTGGGGAATAAGTCTAATTTCCTGAATGATTTTGATTTCCATGGCTTCTCTCTTTTGTCTGATTTTGTGAAAGAGACTCAAATCCAAAAAGGGGTCTGAAAAATAGCTGAAAGGACTGAAGATTATTTTCCTCTCTCAGTTCAGTCCTTAATTTATCACTTGAATAATGAATTTTATTTAAAGTAATGGTTGAACCAGTTGTAGTTGCCTTACCTCAGCCAGTTTCCATATTTGTATAACTGATCGTTGCTTTTAGATCAATGTTGGCTTAAGGGTCAATAGGCTTGTGGAGGATTATATATATTATATATTAAAACAGTATTTGTTGTTGCTATTGATTATAACATTTTTTTTACAATAGGGAGGGTTCTGATTTTTCATATGGCTTACAATTAATTTTCGCCATTCAAATGGTCATCAAAAATTCACTGCTCCTGCACAATCTCACCCTGGGCTACAACATCCATCACAACTATAGGAGCACTTTCCACACTTCAGATGCCTTGCTGGACATGCTCTCCACCGGAAACGCCAATGTCCCCAATTACAGCTGTGGAAGGAAAGAGAACCTTCTGGCTCTTTTTCATCGAGTTAACAGGGACATCTCCATCCAGATGTCAACATTAGGAAGCACCTACAAAGTCCCACAGGTTTGTTTGTGTTTTTCTCCATCTGATACATTGAGTGGTAGGTGTTCATGGGTGAGCAATAGAGGCAATCATCTCTTCTCCATAGAATTTAAGGGCTGCTTTTCTCCATATTAGCAAAAATGTCAATATTTTACTCCATTATATTCATGTTTAAATTAATCATAAAAGGCCTGGAACGCAAGGAATACTGTCAGGCTACAGATCTTTTCCCATTCAATCAACTAGAATGAACTTCTGAAAACGTATCAAAAGGAATCCTTTATTGAGATGAGACAATTCATGTAGTGGTTAAAAGCAGCGTCTAAGGTCTCTCAGGCATGCACAGATAGATAAGGGAGTTTAAAACTCCTCCCCTTATCTTGATGTGTATTTAGTAAAACAAAGGGCCAACATGTTGATCCCCCCACCCCCTTTTTAGAAAGATCTTTTTCAGAGTTTCCCAGGGCAAATCTCACTATGGAATTTTTTATGGTCTCTTCATCTCCTGGCTGTCTCTCTTAGAGGCGATAGGTTCCGGCCATCTGGGTTTCCTCCCTCCATTGTGTCATGTGTGGGTTATACAAATTCCATATAAGATTAAATATATTCAGGTTACATCAAGAAGGATTTCTTTATCAGTCTCCCCCCTCCTTTTCTTCTTTCATTGAAGATACACGGATCTGACAAATACATTCCCTGGAGAAGACATTCTACCAACTATTTAATTGATCAAAAAATATCCTAGATGTTGGGGCCTCTATTGGCATGATCTTTTTCACATATAAATAATGCCTGCCATATCAGGTGGGATTGAAGTTGGCAACAGTAGAATTTTATCTATCTACAATGTGGAATAAAAAGGACTCTAGCAATTACAGGCCAAATAGATTGGCAGATATTGTGGTTAAAATTTATGCCATGATCCTCAAGTTAAACTTGAGACAAATGCATTCCATGCAGATGAACCAAAAGGTTTTTTGTAGAGTTAAAAACTATATAGATTTTATAATAAAGAATGCATAAGAAAAATCTAATATTGACAACAAATTTGTCTTGAAATATCTAATCACAAAATATATCAGATGAAATTATAATACAGAACATATTGAATTGTGCAGAGATGGATAGACTGACATTGAAAATAAAAGATAAAGGAGACACAGAATATTATTTAACATGGAATAGGTTTTATCAATGGTAAAACCTTTGATAAAATCACAGATAAGAGGTAGAAATTAGATGAAGAAAGTATTGCTATGTTTAAGTAAACTATGAATATTGTTAAAAATACAAGTATGCTAATATAATTAACAGGAACATAAATAAGTGAATATAATTGTAAATATGGTTAGAATTATTCTATTGTATTATTATTTTTATCATCAGTATATTCGTTATTTTTCTTTTCTTTTGTAAAATGGTGCAATACAATACATTGTATTCTGTTTGCTGGCTTTCTAGATGTTAGTGCAGCATTTGCCACAATAAACAGAGAAATATGTGCCCTCAAAATGGAGCTCTGACATTTGGCCCTGATCCAAGCCCTTGTTTGAGTGGGAGGTTTGGACTCAATGGAGCCATGAGAAGAAGGATGAAGGGAAGGAGGCATATTTGAATCCTTATTATTGTCAGCCCTCAAGATACCTTCCTCTGTTGCTTTTCTGCTATTATTTCATTATTTCTTTCGGCTGTCATGACAACGGAGGGAGGGGGGATTTTACTGGGGAAGAAGGCTGGAGGTGTTTGCATTCCTTGCTGGGCTAGCAAGGGGAGGGGGGATTCTTTTCTTTAACTTTCCATTTCTTGGCTATCTTCTGTCCTCTTTTGCGCAACTGCGAACTTTTATCAAAATATGTCAAGGTCATTTGACAAGACGCCTCATCACCATCTGGAGATGACCACATGAGCTTATTCAGAAGTTTTAATTGGAAGAATCTTTTGAATTTTGGGGGGTGGGAACAAACTAATATTTTGTATGTGGATTCACCCGCCAATTTCTCAGTTTCGGAATTGATTTGTTGCTTCAATTTTACTTCCCAGTAAAAGGGTAACTTTGCTATACACCATGGAGTCTGAATATTTCTTTCTTGGGATTTAAAAGGAGCGCAGACTGACAGTTATTCAGTTTATATATGAACAACTTCCTAGGACTAATGAAATATCAAAAACAGATCATAAATAAATGTTAATTCATTCTTTGAAAAAAAAGTACTAAATTAGTGGACCAGCAAAATGCAGTGCACATTGTAACCTTGGATTTCAGAAAGGCTTTGACAAAGTAAACCACCTCTTACTTCTTGGTAAGTTAAAACTATGTGCAATAGACAACATTACCCCCAGATGGATTCAGCCTATGGTCCTCAATGGAACTTCATCTATGTGGAGGGAAACAAGCAGTGAGGGACCCCAAGGTTCCATTTTAGGCCCAGGACTCTTCAACATCTTCATCAATGGTTTGGACGAGGGGTTATCATCAAATTTGCAGATGAAACTACTAAGGCAGGACATAAAAATATATTAATTTTAGAGAAATAATGATACAAGTTTTATAGATAGTGAAATATGTGGTATTAACAAGAGAAAGAACAAGGAACTGTGAAATGCCAAGCCACAAGGATCATCCAATGGTCACAGAGTCATATTTGCCAATATACCTTGTCTTGCTGTAACAAAACCACAAGCTAGGGAGTTTAGCAAGATGAGTTTGTGAAATCCAGCCATCCTAGCCCAGCATCAGGGGAGGGGGAAAGCTGTGTTTCAAGTAACCAATGAATCACTGATAAGTTATATTTCTGTGTTTTGTCCCTTCTGAAGAAGTATATAGGCATGTGCTGTTCTATAAGAAAGTTGTTCAGAAGTGATTCTCACTAAAATACTCTGAACCTGTTTGCGCAAATAAAACCAACTTATTTTTGGATTCCAAGGTCTGAGTCTCGTAATTTCCTGCAACATTTATGGCGACTCCGCCGGGACTCAGAGCAATATTTTGCTGAGGATGGTACAGACCGACCGGTGCAGGGCCATCTTGCTGACCCTTCAGCCGGCATGGGTGATTTATCTGGAAGGGGCAGATGGCACCGTAGGGGTATCTGGTGGACAACTGACTGATCCAAGAACCTAAATGGAATCAAAAATAAGTCACGAAATAACACCAGCTGGAAGTATAAATATCAGGGAAGTATAAGTATTGGGGAAGTGCAGACCCACTCATTTGAGAGTGGAAGAGGGAGCCTGATCACCTCCCTGGGCCATGGATCGGTGAATCCTAACAAGGCCCAAGAGTTGTGTGGGTGGTTAAGCCATTGCAGTTCCTTTTGGTGACCATTGGAACGTCTGGCACCACAGGTCAGGGACAGTGTCTAGAAATGGGTGGTGGAGAAAGTGTCTCCTGGACACTTCAGTGTATGCTGAGGAATTTTAAAAAGGGAAGCTGAAGGCAGTTTTAATCTAGACATCATTTCAAAAGTCCACCAGATTGTTACTGACCCAGATAATGGTCACTC
>BHEV01021008.1:0-11334 GCA_004319985.1 Emydocephalus ijimae
TCATTAACTTTTATAACATCTTCTTGCCCCAGAAAGCAACTGTGGCTGAACCCCTGCATAGGCTCCTCGACAAGAAGGCTTTCTGGGTCTGGGGACAACACGAAGAGCGAGCTTTTCAGAAAGTCAAAAACCTCTTAACCTCAGATGTTGTATTGATGCAATATAATGAGACCTTATCTTTAACTGTCACCTGCGATGCCTCACCATTTGGGGTAGGAGCCATCCTGAGCTACATCCTACCAAATGGTACTGAGGCACCTATTGCATTTTTTTCAAAGACTTTAGCGAAAGCTGAGAGGAACTATAGCCAACTTGATAAAGAGGCTCTCGCTATCGTAGCTGCTGTCAAACGCTTCCATGAGTACATATATGGAAGACCCTTTTCCATAGTTACCGATCACAAACCATTACTTGGCATTTTAGCAGGAAACAAACCAACACCCCACATCTTATCGCCAAGAATGATGCGTTGGTCGGAATTTCTAGCCGCATACGATTACCAATTGCTACACCGCCTGGGGAA
The DNA here is from genome assembly GCA_004319985.1 of Emydocephalus ijimae. Taxonomy (NCBI): domain Eukaryota; kingdom Metazoa; phylum Chordata; class Lepidosauria; order Squamata; family Elapidae; genus Emydocephalus; species Emydocephalus ijimae. The sequence continues at coordinate 524 of BHEV01021008.1, forward strand.
AGCCATTCCCCACACTGACGCTTTGAGCCGCTCACCGCTACCTGAAGTCATAGACGATCCGGCTCCAACACTAACAACACTACAAATCGAAACCCTTCCTTCTCCACCACTGACTGCATGAGACATCGCCACAGAAACGAGGAAAGATCCTTGTTTAGCACAAATCCTCAGCTGGGTGGAAAGAGGTTGGCCTGACAACGAACTCAGTGACATCTTCAAACCCCTCAAAAACTGACAGACAGAGAGCTTTTCTCCCAAAAAGGATGCATATTATGGGGAGACAGAGTTGTCATTCCAGAGCGGCTACAACAGAAAGTCCTGAAACTGTTGCACGATGGACATCCTGGCATCGTGTGAATGAAAGCACTAGCTAGGAGCTACATGTGGTGGCCAGGTATAGATAAACAAATAGAAACTTGGGTAGCCTCTTGCAACAAGTGTCAAGAAACTCACGCAGATCCACCAAAAGCTCCACCAATGGAATGGGAGACACCCCGGGGTCCCTGGTCCCGCATCCACCTCGATTTTGCGGGACTCACCAAGGGCATACCTTTCTCATAACTGCGGATGCCTATTCAAATTGGCTAGAGGTCCACAAAATGAAGAGCACCACCACAGAAGCAGTCGTTAAAAAATTAAATAAACTATTTGCAAGACATGGACTACCAGATGTCCTGGTTTCCAATAATGGTCCCCAATTCACTGCTCTCGCATTTGAACAGTACCTAGCGGATCGGGGGATACGCCATGCCTTGACATCACCAGCTCACCCTGCGGCCAATGGTAGGGCTGAGAAAATGGTCCAATTCGTGAAGAAAACTTTACAAAAAATGGAACAAGGAGACATCGATCATAAAATAACCAGGATGCTCCTCCTCCAACATATTACACCACACAGTACTACAAACAAAACCCTAGCCAAACTCCTGATGGGACGGAAACTTTGATCACCCCTTGACCGCATACACCCTGCCTACACACCAGAACAACCCCTAGGGTCCAGCAGCAAGTATCGCACGTTCAAGGTAGGTGGCTCAGTCTTCTCAAAGAATTTCTCAGGTGACCCATTGTGGGTCCCCGCTACCATAATTCAACTTACGGGGCCTCATTCCTACCGGTTACAAATTGCTGAAGGGAAAATGTGGAAGCGCCACATTGACCAACTTCGTTCCAGACTGGCACCTACCCCTGTCCCTAGCCCTGAACCTCAAACCTGGGGGGTTTGGGAGGGAAGGGAAAGCGAGGGGGCCGAAAATGAGCCAACATACAACGCAGTACGCGAAACCCAAAAATCAACACAACCAACCCCAGGATATTCACCTTCCGAGGAAGAACTGGATCAGATGAGTGCCTCACCACAAAGCAGCACTGCGACAGCAGCAAACCCAAGAAACTCAGGAGGCAGCCTTGACGGAAGCAGGGATGACAGCCCCGCGTCGCCCAGTGAAGTGGTTGACCCAGCCATGCCATCCAGCCCAGCAAATAGCCCATNTGAGAGTACATCACCCCACCCCTCAGATGGAACCTAGGGGGGAGGGGTGTTACGTACTGATCAATTGCACTAATTTAAAAAGCTTAAATAGTTTTATTTCCACAGCAGGCTTGAAATCCTGCACTTCTGATTGGCCCGCCATCAGCGGATCCTGATTGGTCGTCCTAGGCTGATCTGATTGGCTGTTAACGTGCACTGCCAATTGGACGCCGCCAGCGCAGCAAACTCAAAGCACTGGCTGTTATGACAGCAGCAAGCCCTATAAAAGGGCTGCTGCTGCCTGAGTATTTTAGCTCTGTTCTGAAGTCATTAATAAAGAGTTGAGTCACTTTCCGATGCCTCATCTCTGTTCTTTGCGCCCACGCTCCGAACAGAACAGTGAATCTGGATATAGGCCTGATTCTCCCAGTTATTTCCAAAAGTAGTTTTTGTGATTGAAAGGTTTAGCCATCTTTTTATAAAGTCTTCAAATAAGAATGTCTATTTTAGTTACTACCAGCCACTTTAAAAAGAAAGGATTCAGTAAAGGAAGCATCCCAAGTTTCTATTTACAAAAACACACTCAAATAGTTCATTAAAGGGTTAATATATAGTGAGAACAACTAAAAAGGGGTCATTTGACCCAGTAAATAATCTTCATCCTCAGGGAGTTAGCTTTAGTTCCAAATAGACTCACCCTTATAAAGAGTCAAATGAACTATTGTTCAGGACACAGAGACAGACACGCACAAAGAGTTCAGATGTTTTGTCTATTTATTTCTCCAAGAAAAAGAAGTAGAAAGAAGGGTTGGCTGAAAAAACAAGCTGCACAGACAAGTAGATACAGAATGTACTTGCTAAATACCAACTGTAGTGGCCAACCCATGCCTCCTGTTGCTTTCCTAACTAATAATGAAGAGGCTAATGAAGTCATAAACTCTTGCTATTTCTCTCTTTGTGCAGAGGCTCATGGTATATCAGACACATCTTTATAGAAAATCTGGAGGACTGTGGATTCACCTTTCGACCCAGACTGTATGACTTTGTGCTGTCACACCTTAACAAGTTTGAATGCAGCTACTAGAAGATTTGACTGGCTTCGTCGGTGGATAGATTAAGAGTATTATTGAGGGCTTTTGTGTGTGAATAGGACATATGAGTCACTGAAAGAACCATCTTTTTTTTTAAAAAAAATCTTTGCTTATCTCCTCTCATGTGTCAATAAGGAAGACAGGGGAAAAGAATGGAGAGTTTCTGTAAGAACAGAATAGAAAATGTCAGTGAAAATTGTTCTGTATTTGCATTCTTGAAAACCTGCATTCGTATTGGCTAAGACGCACAGCAATCTGATTGGTCGAGTGCACGGCACTGATTGGCCATTACGAAGCTACTGCTATTGGCTGAGCTGATCGTGGGAGATTCGAATGGCTGCCATTGGCCGAGGCACTCTGTGCGAGACCAATATAAGCCACAGCCGATCCGAGCCAAGCAAGCAGATCTACCTAACCAATAAAGAGCTTTTAAAAGTCACTCACCTCGCATCTCTCCTTGGGACCGATCTGCATATGTAACACTGGCGACAAAGGTGGGATCCTGAACAAAGATCCACCCAGCACGTGGCACCGCGGCCCGGCAACAGGCATCATGGCCAGCGGCACCGCGCCACCCGCACCTTTCAACCAGGTTGCAGAGGACTGGGAATCTTACATCGAGAAATTCCTCATGTTCCTAGAAAGCAGCAACCTAAAGGACGCAAATGGACAGAAAAAAAGAGCCGTGTTCCTGATTCACTGCGGGCCCGCAGTGTTTAAGATGGCGAAAGCCCTTGCAAAGCGCCTTGATGTGAAAGCGATGGACTAGGCCGATCTTGAGACACTGTTGCGAAGCCACTATGCGCCTGCTGTGCCCACCCTCATCCACTGGCACGACTTCTACCGGAGAGATCAGAAGGAGGGTGAGAGTATCAGTGACTTTGTGGCTGAGCTACGGGACCTCGGGGGCATGTGCGGATTCACCGACATGGAGGAAGCCCTGCGAGACCATGTCGTCCTAAGACTCAAGGACCCCATCCTGCAAAGCCGACTGATGACGAGGGGCGACATATCCCTCACTGATGCCCTCGTCGAGGCAACTGCAGCAGAGGTGACCAGGAAATCAGCGGCCCGGATGCAGCAAGCAAGCACAGTGGACCGGCCCGCGACAACCGAAGCAGCCCCAGCCCCTGAAAAGCACACCAAAGCCAGTCACCGAGCAACCACCACCATGCATCATGGTGACCTCGACTCCCTCACTGACACCGAGGAGGATGAGGAGGACGTCCACTGGCTCCAGGCGGAATGGGACTGACATGAGTGATGAGGTCATAAGTCGGGGTTCCAGTGCGCTGGGTTCGGGGGTGACTATCCACGGTTGGAATGCCGGTTCTCGATGCAATCTGCTGGCACTGTGACAAGCGGGGCCACATCGCCAGGGTATGCCATTTCAAGCAGAACCAGAGCTCCCGGCGTCGAGACGGCATCCCCCCAGGAACAGAGACCAGCCCGCCGATAGCCGATGGAGCCAGGAGGGAAGAAACAGGAGGGAACTCAACAAGGCTCAACAACGAGAGGAGACCCACCAAACGGTTGTTATCGGCCACTCCTCGAACTGGGATGCCCAAAAGGTACATGTGGAGGTGGGCATCGAAGACCGACCATGCAAAATGGAGGTGGATTCCGGATCCTACCTCTCCATGGTCGCTTGGTGGGAAATCAAGCGCCTGGTGCCCACCATCCACAGACACGAACTGGAAAGCCAGAAGCTCATCCTCAAGGACTACCAGGGGAACCGTATCCCTGTAGTTGAAATTGGACACTTTAAAATTACATTCAAGGGGCGTACCAAAATACTTCCCCTCACCATCGTGGACAAGGATTACCCTCGCCTTTTGGGACTACAATAGTTCGTGCCATTGGGAATAGAGGTGATGGACACCAACCACATCGCGGAGGCAGACTGGGAGGAGCAGCTCGCAAAAGATTTCCAAGAGGTCTTCGATGGCAGCCTAGGCGGCACCCCTGGTACCGAGGGGCCCTGATATCCTTCAACCTAGACCCTAACATTTCCCCAATCTGCCTTAAACCCCGGCGAGTGCCCTTCGCATTCAAACCTAAAATCGATGAGCAGTTAAACAAGCTCATTGAACAAGGGGTACTCAAACCAACAGACCATGCCAGGTGGAAGACCCCCATAGTCACCCTGGTAAAACCAGATGGGTCGGTGAGAATTTGTGGTGACTACAAGGCCACCCTAAACCACGCCTTGCAACAGAGCGCCTATCCCGTCCCAGTAGTACAGCAACTTCTGCACTCACTGGGGGGAGGCAAGATTTTTGCGAAACTCGACCTGGTGCAAGCCTACCAACAATTGCCGGTCGACACAGAAACTGCAGAGGCGCAGACCATAGTCACCCACCGCAGAGCCTTCTGTTGCAAGAGGCTCCAATTTGGAGGCAGTGTAGCCCCGGGGGTCTTCCAGAGCCTGATGGAGAGGCTGCTCCAAGGCATCAAGGGAGTGGTGCCCTATTTTGATGATGTGCTGGTGTTAGCGGCAAACCAAAAACAAATGGAGAGCCGTTTGAGGGAGGTACTTCAAAAATTCAAAGATGCGGGGTTAAAAGTCAAGAAAGAGAAATGCCAGCTGTGCACCAAGAGAGTTGAATTCCTAGGGTACCTCCTAGACCAGCACGGGATCCATCCAACAGAAAAAAAATCAGGGCCATCAAGGAAGCCCCCAGACCGAGAAATAAAACCAAACTACAGGCATTCTGGGACTGATTAATTTCTATAATGTTTTCCTGCCCCCAAAGGTGACTGCAGCGGAACCGCTGCATAGGTTGTTGGACAAGACAGCCACCTGGAATTGGGGGAGGAGAGAGGAAAATGCATTCAACCGGACTAAAGACCTACTCACATCGGATGATGTTCTCATCCAATACAGCGAGACCCTACCACTAGTAGTCACTTGAGACGCATCCCCCTTCAGCATCGGGGTCATCCTCAGCCACACGGTCCCTGACAGTAAAGAGGCACCCATCGCCTTCTTCTCAAGGATCCTATCAAAACCGGAAAGGAACTACAATCAGCTGGATAAGGAGGCCCTGGCAATTGTCGCCACCATAAAGAAGTTCCACGAGTTCCTTTACGACAGAACCTTCACCATCATCACCGATCACAAGCCGCTGCTCGGGATTCTGGCAGGGGACAGGGCCACCCCAACATTCTATCCTCGAGAATGACAAGGTGGTCTGAGTTCCTTGCCGCCTACAATTACCGGCTCACCCATCAGCCCGGTAAGACAATCTCACATGCAAACGCTTTGACCCGCACTTCATTGCCCGACATGGACGCTGACCCAGTGCCCGCCACGTCCACCCTGAGCATAGAGACTTTACCCAATCTCCCCCTAACCGCGTCAGACATTGCCCGAGAAACCAATAAAGACAAATGTCTGACGCGGGTTTTAAACTGGGTGGAGAAAGGGTGGCCGGAAAAAGACGACGACAAACAAGTCAGGACTTTCCAAAACCGGCAAACAGAACTCTTCACACAAAAAGGTTGTTTACTTTGGGGGGGACAGGGTGGTTATCCCGGAAAAGCTACGGGAAAGGGTTTTGGACATGTTACACGAAGGGCACCCGGGCATCGTTAGAACAAAAGCCCTGGCCAGAAGCTACGCTTGGTGGCCAGGGATGGACAAGGAAATCAAAGCCTGGGTGGCATTTTGGCAGGCAATGCCAAGAATCCAGGCCAAGCCACCCCACGGCCCCAATCCTGGAATGGGAAACCCCCAAAGGACCATGGTCCAGGATCCACATAGACTTTGCTGGGCCCACAAAAGGACACACGTTCCTGATAATGGTAGATGCTTACTCCAACTGGTTGGAGGTAAGCAACATGAAAACGACTACCACAGAGTCCATTATCAGAGAACTCAGCAAACTATTCTCAACCCACAGCCTCCCAGATGTAATTGTATCGGACGATGGGCCCCAATTTACGGTGCTACCATTCAAAAAATTCCTAGTGGAACGGGGAATATGGCATGCGCTGACAGCGCCGCTACATCTGGCGGCGAATGGGAGGGCGGAACGAATGGTACAATTTACCAAAAAAACAATCCAAGAAATTGAAACCGGGGAAATTCAAGAAAAAATTAATAAAATGCTTTTCATACAACATATAACCCCAAATACAACAACCAACAATAGCCTGGCAGAACTGCTAATGGGGAGGAAACTAAGGTCCCCACTAGACAGGCTGCACCCAACGTACAACCCAGAAAAACTCCCCGATTCATTCAGCAAGCACCGAGCGTTCGCACCAGGTGACACAGTTTACACCAAGAACCTCACAGGGGACCCACTCTGGGTACCAGCAACCATAACCCAGGTGACAGGTCCCCGCTCGTACCGGCTACAAACAACGACGGACGAGCATGGAAAAGACACATTGATCAGCTAAGATTGAGAACCAATGCGGGAAATACAACCGACATGGAAACCAGAGGGGGAAGGGGAAACCCAAACAGCACCCAGGAAAGAGAAGAAAACCCCACAACACAAAACAAACAAACCCAGCAAGAAAGAAACCAGCAATACTCACCGGAGACAGATGACCAGCCCAAAGCCTCACCTGGAAGGTACAGCCAAGCCAGTTCCACCAGCCCGGAAAGACCAGGCGGGAACGACAGAGCCAGCAGCTCAACCAGCCCAGGTAGACCGGGAGGGAGCTGGGGCGAAAGGCCCAACTCACCCTTCCAGGCAGTTCCATCAATGAGGCAGAGAGCAACAGAAAACCCGACCGAACCGGCTGGAGACCAAGGAACAACTAACCTGCGCAGGTCCAGTAGACAAGTACGGAGCCCCGCCTACTTATGGGACTACGTCACGTAGGACTGAACCAAGAGGGGAGGGGTGTTCTGTATTTGCATTCTTGAAAAGAAAAATTTTCTATAGGTTCTTAACAAAGATTGCCACAGAAGATTTATCCATTAGACCAAAGACTACTCAGGATAATTGACACATATGAACTGAACTTTTGTTGAAGAGATAATGAAGTCCATCCTTCATCATTCTTCATAAGTTGTGTTCAGTTCTGTTACAGGATGGTAAAACAACCAAACTTTGTAAATCTAAATTTGTTTCCTTTTTCACAGCAAGGTCCACCATTACCTGGAAGGCCCAGTGATGAGCAAGAAGCAGGGACTGATGGAAAGACCCTGACATTACTCACTATCTTTTAAGATATCTTAGGTAGAAGGACCTCTCCAGACCCGGCAAGCAGTGGATTAGCCATGCACACAAAATAAATTATTTTTCATTATGCACTTTTAGAATAGTTTTCATCTGAAAATTATGTTTACATTTTAATCAGAATCAATGTTTAATCAGGAGCAGCAAAACTGAGGCTATAACTTGTGAGAATGTTTAGTAAATCAACTCCAAATATGTCAAAGTGTCCTCTCTCTGTGTCCCTCTCTCTTTCTCTCTCTCTCTCTCCCCCCAGTCTCCCACTCTCCGCTTTCCCACACTCTCTCTCTCTCTCATATTCTGAAATTTTGGACCAAATTAAAAATAAAAATTTATAGATACATCTAGACAGCTTAGACATCTCCATTTTCATACTGATGCCTCTTGGACCTTAAATCTAAAATGTCACTGTGAATTAGTTACTATCTCCAAAGAAAATAGAAGCTTCTACCTTCAGGTGAACCATTAAATATGTATCTTCTGACTTTAAAGGAGGCATTTCAAAATGAAAAATTGTTGGCTCCAACTTTTTCCATTTCTATATTGTACTAGATGCCAGAAATGACTTTGAAAATGATTGCCTGTGGGTAAGAAAGAGTGTATACAAACTGCTTCATTTTACATCTCAATAGTCTAAGTTGCTTACATTAATCAACTTCAGGCAAACTTAGTGTTAGCCCAATAGGAACCTTCTGGTTGACCTTTTTGACTTTGTTTAGAAGATGTGGGTGATGATATTTTTCTGGAAATAAAGACCCTAATTCACATAAAAAATGATAAGAGAGGCATTATGGAGTGATAAAGTGCAACCCCAGAGCAGAACACAAGAAAGGATATCCCTCACAATGAAGTGTTGGTAGCATTTCTGAGAGACAAAATGATCTGACAATACTTGTCTTGGTTCCATCATACTTTCTCCATCTAAGGAATAACAGCCCCATGACAAAAAAAGAAAGAAATATACAAAGGGCAACTTTTTCTCCTGTCAGAGTAGATGAATGGCATGATATTGACATTTTGTGTGGGTTGTTTGGCAGTTTATTTCACATTTGCACTCTTGTCGCTTTCTGCTACCAAAAATGATGAATAACCTTAAAGGGGTTTTTTTTTTGTCTCTTCTCCCATTTTGTACCTTTAATATGCAGGTACTGTTCAGAGCCAGTCTTCACAGTCCTTGCTCATTTGCTTTTATTCTGTCTCCCTAGTTATATTTGTTTAGGTCTCCTTTTAGATATGCATCTATATTACAGCAGATTAAAATAAAAACTCTATAAAATACATTTGTACTTCAATGGAATATTACTTTTTATATCAAATTTCATGCTCCTGATTCCTTAGTTCTGTTTATTTGCTTTCTTTTGGCTTTGTTCATTGTACATATGCATCTGTGGTCATGTATATGTGATTGTCTGAGTATACAACTGCACAAATATATATTTTGAAATTGCAGCACGCACGCACACACACACAAACAAATACATACATACAAAGGGTAAATAAAAAGTAGTGACTCCAGAGTTATAACTCATAAACTGATGGCAGTACTGACATGTCAAAAATTCTGATGTGTTCTATTTATTGTTTCACTTCAGTTGGCAGAAAGTTACTGTGAGAAAAGGGTTGTGTGGCTATTTGCAAAATGGAAGCCTGTATTGAGTGGTTGCCAGTGTACTTTAAACAATGTGCTGTGATTGGATTTCTGTCTGCCAAAACACTCTCGCCCACTGAAATCAATTTTATTCCTTTCAAAAGGGAGTCCCAATATCACTATTTCTCATATAATTTGAGAATATATAATTTATTTTACTGCTTAATAGGAAGACAAACATTGCATTATGGGTAGACTTATGCAATTTTATCTAAGAGATTAGATATTTGTCATGTGTTTTACAATCCATTCCAAGGAGTCTGCAACTTTCTTGGTATCCTGAGATTCAGATTTCAAGCCAAACAGCATAAAGAATAACGTAAATAAGTAAGTAAATAAATGAAAGTCAAAATCAAATTCAAGGAAATTCTCAACTTCTTGAGAAAGAGGCAAGAAAAAAATAAACTTTTTCCCCACAGGAAATTAAAACTTTCAAAGCAAATGGAATATGGGATTGTTCATTTTAGCTCGTAGAAGCTGTGTATCATGACCTAAATTGTGTAGCTAATCTTGAGAAACTCAATTTTAATGTCATTAGAAAATGAAGGTAATTTCCATTTAAATTGTTATCAAATCATAGTTCCTGAGCTTAATTATTCTCTCATTTTAATTCTAAAAAACATCCACTCAAAATTAAGCAATTGAATTGGCCAATAATGCTTTTCATTTATCAATCAAATATTTTAGGTCCCCAAGGAAAAAGCAAGCCACCTCTTCTTTGATAACTGCTTTGTTATGGAAAACAGAAATTATGTGATATTAATTGTCTTCTTTATTTGAATCCCAGTTCAAGTCATGAACATGTAGCTAATTTTAAGATATGCATCCCTGAATAATTTATACCTGGTGCTGTAAGCTGGAATAGATGTGGTAAGGTGCTATTATATGTTTTTCTTTCCAAAGGGACCTAAAACAACCTTGCTTCTATTAGATGAATCAAAGGCCTTCCCAGTAACACCAGTGTTATTGAAACATCAATTAACTATGCCTAGAGATGATTGTAGATGAGAAACACTCTAGCAGGCATATGGGAGATGGATGGCAGATGAATGAACGACAGAAAGAAGTATATACACCTGTAATTTCCTTGAACTTCCTTCCTCTTGAAGTCACTCATACAACAGTGCTTGGAATTTAGATAGAAACAGGGATATTTCTAGACAGCCTTGTTGAGCATGTTTCTGCCATGTACTACGAATACCAAGAGAACTTCTACCAAGAATCCAGCCTCTTTGAGATATTAGAGTAGTCTGGAATCAGTGGTGGGATTCAAATTTTTAATACTGGCTCTGTTTGCTGGCCGTAGTGTGGCTTGATGGGCATGGCAGGGGAAGGATACTGTAAAATCTCCATTCCTTCCCCACCCCACTAACCTGCTTTCCAGCTCCGTTCTCCTATGCAGG
>BHEV01021011.1:0-10037 GCA_004319985.1 Emydocephalus ijimae
TGTAGGGGCTGCAATTAATACATCGTCAAAATAGGGGACCACGCCCTTAATTCCTTGCAATGACCTTTCCATAAGGCTCTGAAAGATCCCCGGGGCTACACTAACTCCAAAATGCAGCCGGGTACATTTAAAGGCACCTCGGTGCGTCACAATAGTTTGGGCCTGTGCCGTTTTTTCATCTACTGGTAATTGCTGATATGCCTGAGCTAAATCCAATTTAGCAANAGGAGGTGCTGCACCACCGGAACTGGATACGCGTTCTGCTGCAGGGCGGCGTTCAAGGTGGCCCGGTAGTCCCCACAAATTTGGATTGACCCATCTGGCTTAAGGGGTGTTACAATAGGGGTTTCCCACGGGGAGTGATCGATGGGCTCCAACTCCTCCTGAGCTATCAGTTTGTCGAGTTGTTCGTCGATTTTCAATTTTAAGGCAAACGGAACTCAACGGGGCTTCAAACGAATGGGAGCTACTGTTGGATCTAGGCTGAATGAGATCGGGGTCCCCTTGTACTCGCCTAAGCTGTCCGTGAAGACGTCCCTGAACTCAGAGATAAGGTCTTCCTCCCAGTCACAGCCACTGACTCGGTTTACGCCGGCCACTTCAATGCCGAGTGGCGCGAACCATTGGAGGCCCAGTAGGCTAGGCCTATCNTGAACCATTGGAGGCCCAGTAGGCTCGGCCTATCTCTATCGATGACTGTTAAAGGTAAGTACGCTGTGTGCTTCTTGAAGGAGACTCGGACTCAGCAGGACCCAACGACGGGGATTCGATTCCCCTGGTAGTCCTTGAGGATGAGGCGTTGGAAAGAGAGATCTTGGCGTTGAATTGTGGGGATGAGTTGCTTGAATGTCTTCCAAGACACCATCGAGAGGGACGATCCCGAGTCGACTTCCATGTGGCAAGGTTGGTTTTCGATGGCTACCGTGACTCGGATTTTCTTAGTGTCCAAGGTTGAGGCGTGACCGATAGTAATAGTATGGTGAGCCTCTTCTCTCTGCAAAGCTTGATTTCTGTAGGAGTGGTTTACTGGCGCTCGCCTTACAGGATGGTTTCCTGTCGATTGGCGACAGTTAGCCCCTTTTGAGGCCTGGCTGGGTCCTGACAGGCTGCGGCAGACCCGTCCGATGTGGCCTCGTTTCCCGCACTCATGGCAGAGTGCGTCACGGAATTTGCATTCGGACCTGGCATGGTCGGCTCCACAGCCAGCGCAAGGGCGTAGGGGCTTCGAACGATGGTCCCAGTCGGACTGCAATCGGTGGACCCCTTCTTCGTCGCTGTCTGACGACGAAGAGAGGTCCTCGTGGTGCGTTGTCGCAAGCTGCCCTTCTGAGTTGGGTGGAATTTCGCTGGCCGGTGGTGGTACCGTAGCGCAGTTTCGGCGGAGCTGTGCAGCCGACTTCCTGGTTGCTTCTGCTGCAGTAGCATCGGCGATGGCGTCGGCAAGGCTGATGTCGCCTTTCGCCATCAGCTTGCTTTGTACATCTAGTCCCAGAACTCTGCGATCTCTTAGTGCTTGTTCTAAATCGGTGAATTCGCAGAGGCCTCCCAAATTTTGGAGGTCTGCTATGAAGTTGGCCACACTTTCTCCCTTCCACTGGCTCCTCTGATAAAACTCGTGGCGTCTCATGAGCGTAGGCACGGTTGGAGCGTAGTGGTCTCTCAGGATAGGTTCGAGGTCGTCCCAATCCATGGCCTTCACTTCTCGGGGTTTGGCTAGTGCTTTAGCCATCTTAAATACGGTTGGACCGCAATGCGTTAGGAACACCGCCATTTCTTTCCTGGTGTGGCGTCCTTTAAGTTGTTCATTTCTAGGAACATTTGGAAGCGATCCATGTAGGACTCCCAGTCCTCTTGTGTTGAATCGAACGGAGCGGGTGGTACGATGCCGCTGGATATGGTTCCGTTCTTGGCGTCGTCTGTCACGTGCTCGGTGTTTCTTCTTGGTTCCGTTGGTTCAGACGTCTCCACATCCCATCCTCGTCGCCAGTGTTATGTTTTGAGCATGGGTGAGAAAGAATGGAGACAAGCCTCTGAACGGTGAACTTCAGCTCTTTATTTACATTGTGACTTCTCCATTTAACAGCAGTAAAACCCGCCTTATATAGGCAACCTTTGTAACGTTTAACCAATAACGAGCTAGGAACGCTAGCTCTTATAACCAATAAGAACTCTCTGTTAAGGGCCAATTGGATTCCCCGGAACGGGCCAATCCGGTCCGGCCGCTTAACAGCCAATCAGAAGTGCAGGGCCAGAACCCTGCACTTACTCCAAGCTCACACTTTATCAATCATATTGCATACACAACAGTTCTTTTCGAGATTCCATTTCAGGAACTTCCTTTTTATTGACAAATTTATTCTGATCTTTGTACTGATTGAGTGTTTCAGAATAGAGATGCTGCTGAGGACTGCAGAAAAGTGAGCAAGGAATATCAACCAGTTCAGGCCAACAACCCAAGATTGATGGACATTAGCTCCATTTATTCCTGTTCCAACCTACTTTTTTCCTCAGTTTCCGCCATCTTATACAATGAAGAGCTCTCGGACAGAAATCATGAAACTTCAGTTGGGCTAATAAAAGTATCGTTTCCGAATTTTGTTTCTTGCGATCAATATTGGCTTTTCATCTTTGACTTACAATAATTCACTTGGTGGCCATTTGAAGTTACGATGGCACTGATAAAAGTGATTTGTGATTGCTTTTCACACAACTATTTCAGCATCCCCAAGGTTATGTAATCAAAAGAATTCAGACATTTGGAAACTGATTTATATTAATGACGGCTGCAGTGTCCTGGGTGTGTGTGTGTGTGTCATGTGATCCCCTTTTGCAACCTTCTGACAAGCAAAGTCAGTGGGGAAGCCAGTTTAATTTTACAACTGTGCTACTGAGTGAACAACTGTATTGATTCTCTTAACAATTGTGGTCAGAAAAGTCATAAAGGGTATACTAGCTATGGTTCTTATTCTTTGTAAATAACAGGCTTGGACAAAATGCTGTCATCAAAATGTTTATGTATAATAATAACAACAACAACAACAACAACAACAACAACTATATCTTCACAAGTAGCTTCTTTGTTATTTAGCATAGGGTTAGAAATTAATTTGATTTTACTGAGGTATAGAAATAATTAATCCAGTTAAATAAATGCCTTCACATCCTGCTCCATCAGTATTTAATCTCTAAGATTAGAGAGGCAGGGTTATAGTTTCAAGGCATAATCTATCCTCAGAGGTCTACCCAGGGTCCTGTCCAACTGTCCAACTTTTGTTTTTCTCCAAAGCCATTTTGAGAGGGCTTTTCTGAGGAAGACCTATGCTGATCCTTTGCTGGTTTGTTTGTGCCATTTCAGAGATTAAAACTGAGCCAAATCATCCTTTCTAGTTTCAGGCCTTCATTTTCAATTATGGTGGGCTGAGATAATGAGCAATGAAAAATATTGCATTTGAGGAAAGGGTCTTAATTTAAAAAATGACCTTTTCAACCAACTGTGAAAAACACCTGTGTGATGGAAGTAACTAGATTTCATTCCAGGCACTGGAGCTCCAATCAGAAAAGAAACATATAAGGAGTTCTGGCAAATTGCAGCAAGTGCCATTTGATTTCTATTCACCGAAACGCATTGTTTGTTGAAATTATGGGTATTTTGTCTGTAGCACAACATGCATTTAATGTGCATTTAATCATCATGCTATCCCCAGGGGTGGGTTGCTGGGGTTTTGCAGGGGTTCAGGAGAGCCCCTAGCTAAGATTCTGTGTTTGGAGAACCTCCAAATCCCACTCCAGGCTGGCCCCACCCATCCCACCCTGCCCCTCCCCACATGGCCCATTTTGGATAGAGGTAAGTGCAGGACATGTGTGGAGGCTTGGGGAGGGCAAAAAATGGGCCTCTAGGATTTGAGGAAGGCCAGAAATGGGCCCTTTTCCAGCTTCCAGAGAGCCTCCGGAGCCTGGGGAGAAGGTTTCTGCCCTCCTGGAGGCTCAAGGAAAGCCTCTAGAGCATGGGGAGGGCAAAAACAACCTCTAGGCCATGCCCACCCAGCAACCAGGCAACGAACCTGTCGTGTCCATCGGCAATGAGACCAGGAGGCAGTGACTGTGGTTTCAGCTCTTTATTTTCAGCCCCGGAACCGAACTGGCTCCAAGGCAAAACTTGCGGCTTTTTATTCTCAAGCCGTGGAGGCCGCGGCCAATGGCACCGCTTTGAATCTCCTGCGATTCGTATCCGCCAATCGCGGGAGATTCCTAGTGGGCCAATCAGTGCGACTCGCTAGACCAATCAGATTACCCTGCGTTTTGACCAATCAAAACGCAGGGTTTCAAGAATGTAAATGAATGTATAGAACACCCCTCCCCTCTTGGTTCAGTCCTACGTAACGTAGTCCTGTAAGTAGGCGGGGCTCCGTACTTGCCATCTGGACCTGCGCAGTCAATCGTTGGTTGGCTCCTGGCCGGTTCGGTCGGCTTCTCTGTGTCTCTCGGCCTCGTCGATGGAACCGCCTGGTATGCCTTGCCGGGCCGTTTGTTGCAGCTCCCTCCCGGTCTACTCGGGTTGGTTGAGCTGCAGTTCTTGCCGCTCCTGCCCGGTCTTTCTGGGCTGGTCGAGCTGGCCTGGCTGCTTCTCCCTGGTGAGGCTTCAAGCTGACTGCTTGCTGGTGAGTATGTTTGGTTTTCTTCTGGGTTTTGTTCCCCGGGGTAATCCCTCCCTTCTTGGCTCATGTTAAGGGGATTTTGTGTGTCTGGTTGCGTGTCGGTTGTGTTTCTTGTGGCCGTTCTCGATCTTATTTGATCGATGTGGTGTTTCCACGCTCGTCCGTCGGTTGTCTGCAGGCGGTACGAGTGGGGGCCTGTCAGTTGGGTTATGGTTGCTGGTATCCATAGTATGTTCCCCGTTAGGTTTTTCGCGTAGACGGCGTCGCCTGGCACAAAAACCCGGTGCTTGCTGGAGGAGTTTGGGGGTTTTTCTGGGTTGTATGTGGGGTGTAGTCTGTCGAGTGGGGACCTTAATTTCCTCCCCATCAGTAGCTCTGCCGGGCTTTTGTTCATTGTTGTGTTCGGGGTTATATGTTGGATAAAAAGCATTTTATTTATTTTGTCATGGATTTCCCCATGTTCGATTTTCTGGATGGTTTTTTTTGTGAATTGAACCATCCATTCCGCCCTTCCATTCGCCACCAGATGCCCCAGAGCTGTCAGTGCGTGTCGGATGCCCCGTTCCACTAAGAATTTTTCAAATTCCAGCGAGTTGAATTGGGGCCCATTGTCTGACACGATGACATCCGGGAGGCCGTGGGTTGCGAATAGTTTGCACAGTTCCTTGGCCACGGCCTCTTTGGTGGTGGATTTCATGTTGCTTACCTCCAGCCAGTTGGAGTAAGCATCTACCGTTACCAAGAATGTATGCCCCTTGGTGGGCCCGGCAAAGTCTATGTGGATCCTAGACCAGGGTCCCCTAGGGGTTTCCCATTCTAGGACCGGTGCCGCAGAAGGGCTTGATCTGGTTTCCTGGCAGCGTTGACACTTTGCCACCCAGGCCTCCATTTGCTTGTCCATCCCTGGCCACCAAGCGTAACTTCTGGCCAGGGCTTTTGTTCTGACTATGCCTGGGTGCCCCTCTTGTAACAACCCCAATACCTTCCCTTGCAGTTTTTCGGGGATAACCACCCTATCTCCCCACAGTGCACACCCTTTTTGCAGCGACAGTTCCGTTTGCCGGTTCCGGAATGTTTTAAATGCTTCGTCGTTGTCCTTTTCCGGCCACCCTTTCTCTACCCAATGTAACACCTGTGCCAGACGTTTGTCTTTATTGGTTTCTCGGGCAATGTCTGACGCGGTTATGGGTAGATCGGGCAGAGTCTCTATGCTGAGGGTGCTTGTTGTGGGTGCTGGGTCAGTGTCTAGGTCAGGCAGCGGTGAGCGGCTCAAAGCATCTGCATGTGTAATAGTCTTACCGGGTCGGTGTGTGAACTGGTAGCTGTAGGCGGCAAGGAATTCGGACCACCTTGTCATTCTGGGCGAAAAGATGTTTGGGGTGACCCGGTTCCCTGCCAAGATGCCCAGCAACGGCTTGTGGTCCGTGATGACTGCGAAGGTGCGGCCTTAGAGGTACTCATGGAACCTCTTCACTGCTGCGACGATGGCTAGGGCCTCCTTGTCCAGCTGGCTATAGTTCCACTCTGGTTTGGTGAGTGTCCTGGAGAAGAAGGCGATGGGCGCTTCTCTCCCATCCGGAATGGTGTGGCTGAGGACGTCGCCGACGCTGAAAGGCGAAGCGTCGCATGTGACAGTGAGTGGTAGGGTCTCATTGTATTGGATGAGGACAGCATCCGAGGTGAGCAGGTCTTTGGTTTTCCTGAAGGCGGCTTCTTCGCATTTTCCCCAAGTCCAGGAAGCCGCCTTGTCCAAGAGCCTATGCAAAGGCTCCGCCGCGGTTGCCTTCTGGTGCAGGAAAACATTATAAAAATTAAGCAGTCCCAGAAACGCCTGCAGTTCCATTTTATTCCTGGGCATGGGGGCCTCCTTAATGGCTCTGATTTTAGTCTCAGTGGGGTGGATGCCGTGCCGGTCAAGGAGGTAGCCCAGGAATTCAACGCGCTCTGTGTAAAGCTGGCACTTTTCCCTCTTCACTTTGAGCCCGGTTTCTTTAAATTTGGTTAGCACCTCCCTTAGCCGACCCTCTAGTTCTCACTGGTTGGTAGCCGACACCAGCACATCGTCGAAGTAGGGCACCACCCCCTTGATGCCCTGCAAGAGTCTTTCCATGAGGCTTTGGAATATTCCGGTTACATCGGAAAGCTCCCTGGTGGGTGACTATGGTCTGCGCCTCCGTGGTTTCTGCGTTGACCGGCAGCTGCTGATATGCTTGGGCCAGGTCGAGCTTTGCAAAAACCTTGCCTCCCCCCAGTGAGTGTATGAGGTGCTGCACTACTGGGACGGGGTAGGCGCTTTGTTGCAAGGCGCAATTTAGGGTGGCCTTATAGTCCCCGCAGATTCTCACCGACTCGTCGGGCTTGACGGGGGTGACTATTGGGGTCTCCCACCGGGCATGATCAATTGGTTGCAGGACCCCTTGCTTGACAAGCTTGTCAATTTGCTCGTCAATTTTTGGCCGAAGTGCAAAAGGCACCCGCCGTGGTTTTAGGCGTCTCAGGGGAATGTTTGGGTCTAGGCTGAAAGAGATGGGGGGCCCTCGGTACTTGCCTAGGGTGCCGTCGAACACTTCCTGGAAGTCCCATGCCAGTTGCTGCTCCCAATCGGCCTCGGCGATGTGGTGGATGCCCGTGACTTCAATGCCGAGCGGCGCAAACCATTGCAGTCCCAAAAGGCTGGGTCGGTCTCGGTCCACGATGGTGAGGGGAAGCTTTTCCATGCAGCCCTTAAAGGTTACCTTGAAGTGTCCAGTTCCGACTACTGGGATGCGATTCCCCTGGTAGCCTTTGATGATTAGTCTCTGGTTTTCCAGTCCCCTCTTTTGGATGGTAGGCACCAACCATTTGATTTCTTGCCAGGCGACCATGGAGAGGTAGGACCCAGAGTCCACTTCCATCCTGCATGGCTCGCCTTCGATGCCTACCTCCACGTAGACCTTTCGGGCGTCGGTGGTTGATGCGTGGCCGATGATGACCGTCTGGTGGGTTTCCTCCCTCCGTCGGGCCTCTCCGCCTTGTCGGGTTCAGCCGCTCCGGTCCCATCGGCTGGCAGCTGGGCGATCCCTGGCTCTGGGGGGTGTGCTGTCCCATCTCCGCATGCTGGGGTCCCGCCATCTGGGGCTGTAGGTTTGCTTGAGACAGCAGATGCGGGCGATGTGGCCCTTCTTTTCACAATACCGGCAGACTGCGTTGAAGAACCGGCACTCGGATCTCGGGTGGTCGCCTCCACAACCAGCACACGCGGTCCCCGACTTACGACCTCGCTGATTCTGCTGGTTGCGTCCCGCCTGGAGCAGGTGGATTTCCTCCTCCTCGTCCGAGGTGTCGGAGGCGGAGTGGAATTCGCCATGGTGGGTGGTGGTTTCGCTGTGACTTGCTTCCAGTTGGGCCTCGGTCGCCCGTCCCAAGTCGGTGGTCGCAGCGCAGTCCCCGGTGTCCGATCTCCGCATGCGGTTCACCGACTTCCGGGTAGCCTCGGCTGCGGTGGCTTCAGCGATGGCGTCGGCGAGGGCGATGTCGCCTTTGGCCATCAGTTGGCTCTGGAGAACGGGATCCCGCAGTCCGAGCACAACTCGGTCCCGAAGGGCCTCATCCATGTCGGAGAATCCGCACATTCCTCCCAAGTTCCGCAACTCAGCCACGAAGTCGCTGATGCTTTCGGCCAGTCGCTGGTCCCACCGGTAAAAGTCATGCCGTCTGATGAGGGTGGGCACGGCGGGGGTATAGTGGTTGCGGAGCAAAGGTTTGAGGTCATCCCAGTCCATCTCCTTGACGTCAGCGGGTTTCACGAGGGCTTTCGCCATCTTGAACACTGCAGGCCCGCAGTGAGTCAGGAAGACGGCTTGTTTCTTCGGCCCGGTGGCGTCCTTCATGTTGCTGCATTCAAGGAACATGAGGAATCTGTCCGTGTAGGATTCCCAGTCCTCGCTAGTGGGGTTGAAGGGCGCGGGTGGTGCGATGCTGGCCATCTCGTCGGTCTTGCTTCCATCGGACACGTGCTCGGTGGGGTTCAGCCTTGGGATCCCATCCTCGTCACCAGTGTCGTGTCCATCGGCAATGAGACCAGGAGGCAGTGACTGTGGTTTCAGCTCTTTATTTTCAGCCCTGGAACCGAACTGGCTCCAAGGCAAAACTTGCGGCTTTTTATTCTCAAGCCGTGGCGGCCGTGGCCAATGGCACCGCTTTGAAAATCCCACGATTCGTATCCGCCAATCGCGGGAGATTCAGCGCGGCTCGCTAGACCAATCAGATTACCCTGCGTTTTGACCAATGAAAACGCAGGGTTTCAAGAATGTAAATGAAGGTATAGAACAGAACCCTTTGCTCAAATTTTTGAAGCCCACCCCTGGCTATTCCTAATATGTTTGTAGGGAGAACTTATTTTCTGCTTTCATGGGGTATCCGCAGAGAATTTTACCAGCATGATTAAATAGAACAATATATTCTACACTCCCCCATTTGCCTATATGCATGCAACATCAGAACATTTTGACAAAAACAAGTTGGAGCTTATATCATGATATCTTTTGTTTTGTCATTTGCTACTCCCATCAATGGTCATTTTGGAAATCTAGAGACATCCAAATGGGTGCTTTCCCTGATTATTCTTGGCACAAGAACTCATCTCATTACTCTAGGATAGTTAGAGTAATAAATCAGTGGAACGACTTGCCTCCAGAAATTGTGGATGGTCCAACACTGAAGGTTTTTTTAAAAAAGATTGGACAACCATTTCTTTGAAATAGTATAGGATTTCCTCCTTGAGCAGGGAGTTGGACCCTTCCAACTCTATTATTCTGTTAAATCTGTTACACCTTCTTGCCTTTCAAGGCAGAGTAAATGGAGAAATGCTTGTATGAAATCCCTCCATCAGCCTATCGATTCATCATCACATTCATATCATACTTCCTTTTTAAGATAGTGGTGGGCAACCTTGACTTGGCCAGTACACTTCAAGTACTTCCCCCCTGCATCCCTCAAAATACCACCTATGGGACTTGTAAGCTGTTCAAGTTTTTATAATTATTTTAAGTTGGGGAAGTGATAAAAACTGCAGTATAATCACCAATCAAAATAGAGTTAGCACAATTCTGTAACAAAAAACCCTCAACAATTCTCATATATAATGAGATCACACTCAACACCCTCAAAAGTTATGTGTACTCCTTAGCCATTAGAAGGGTCTCTTCCTTTAAGACCTCCAGGTTTTACACGATGGCTTACTTACTGCAGGGCATTTGGAGAAAGGAGCTAGCTTAAACCCTGTTTATATTACTAACTGTGTGGGGATAGATCTTCGCCTTAAACAGGGGTCTTCAAACTTGACAGCTTTAAGACTTGTGGACTTCAATTCCCAGAATTCCTCCTCCAGTCATGTTAGCTCAG
>BHEV01021013.1:0-29749 GCA_004319985.1 Emydocephalus ijimae
TTGTCTCTCCGACAATCTCTCATCCTCCTGGTTCACATCTGTGTCCTCTGATAATTCAGACTCCACATTCACAGCAGGCTCTACCCTTTCATCTTCAGTCATCAGAGTCAAAACTCACAGTAGGATCGATCCTTTCAGTCACAACACTATCCCTCACTGCAGGGCCCTTCCCCCGAGTCTGACGATCAGGATGTGGTTTTGAAGGGAATTGTGCATGATATATTCTAATAAGGTCTGGGGCATGCACCTTGGACACATCCTGCCAAGAGCGAATCTCCGTTTCATTTTCCAGTCTCCCCACGAAGTACTGGAATCGTCCCTTTAGCCATCATGAATCATAAATTCCGACCACTGTAGTATCCGTAACAGGTTCAGTGCTGGGCCTAAACAGAGAACCTGTACCTGCCGGAGAATGGAGAGTACACAATGGGGTGTCAGGTACTAACAGGGAGCAGTGAAAAACAGGGTGAATGTGCATGGAGTGTGGTGGAGTGAGTCGATAAACCACAGGGTCAATAACCGCCTTGATAGGGAAGGGACCAATAAAGCGATGATCCAACTTCCTAATCGGACAATCGACCCGAAGATGCTTCGTTGACAACCACACCTTGTCACCCACAGCCAACAGAGGTGTCGCTCGACGCGAATGATCTGCGAAACGCTTATAATCTGCTTTTGCTTGTTCCAATTGTCTGGAAATTAATTGATGCATGGCACATAACTCCGACAAAAAATCTCGTGCCTCTGGAACTGGAAAATCTGTGATTGACAGGGGGAAAAACCTCGGATGGTAACCCACATTTGCGTAAAAAGGCGTCATGTGGGTGGAGATGTGCCGAGAATTATTCAAGGCAAACTCTGCCAATGGAAGATAGGTCACCCAGTCGTTTTGTCTTTGATTTACAAAACATCTGAGGTATTGGGTGAGGATGCCAATTACCTTCTCAGTCCCACCATCGGTTTCCGGATGGTGCACCGATGCTAAACATACTTGTACTCATAGTGAGTTCATTAGACTTTTCCAGAATTGAGCGGTGAACTGAACATCGCGATCTGAAACAACTCTGTTCGGTAAGCCATGTAAACGGAACACATGTTGTTTGAAAAGCCGGGCAGTAACACGAGCCGAGGGTAATCTCCTACACAGGATGAAATGGGCCATCTTAGTGAGCATGTCAACCACCACGAGCACCGTCGTATAACCCAACAAAATGGGCAAGTGCGTTAGAAAGTCCATGGAGATCGCTCCCCATGGTCTGCTCGGAGTCATCAGTGGTTGAAGAAGTCCAGGAGGTGCACCTGACACCGCTTTCGCTTGTCGACATTGTACGCAAGAAGCGACGTAGGAAAACACATTGTGTCGAACCTGAGGCCACCAAAAAGTCCAGGTGACCAAGTGCAGAGTTTTGTGAAAATCAAAATGACCAGCAGCAGGGTTGTCATGACATTGTATCATGATGAGGGCTCTAAGCGTCCTGGTGGGTACGTACAATAAATCCCGATGTCTTAGCAAGCCCCCTTCAAAAGACCATGGGGAATCAGGTCCAACTTCCCCCCTTCTCTGCTGTGTCCACACGTCCAAACGTTGCACCTCCAATATTCGAGCCCGTAAATCTACTGGACCTTGAAGTGCGGCCAACAGTGGCAACACTGTTCGTGGAGGAACGGTGGATCCTCAGGACCGATATATTCAGGTTTCCGAGACAATGCGTCTGCTCTCTGATTCTGTCCACTTGGAACATAAGTGACAGAAAAATTGAACCTTGCGAAAAACAACGACCACCGGATCTGGTGTTGGTTCAACTTCTTGGCGGTAGACAAATGTTCCAAGTTTCGATGATCCGTCCAAACCTCCACCTTGTGCTGAGCTCCCTCTAAATGATGTCGCCAGGTCTCAAATGCAGCCTTAATAGCCAACAACTCCTTTTCCCAGATGGTATTATTGCGCTCAGAAGCTGTGAGCTTCCTAGAATAGTATGCGCAGGGGAAAAGAGGTGCGCCATCCTTTGGAGCTTGCAACAATACTGCCCCAATAGCTACATTAGAGGCATCTGCCTCTACCACAAATGGATGATTCGGTTCAGGATGCCTCAATATCGGCTCGGCCACAAACGCTTTCTTTAAAATTTCAAAAGCCTGTTGTTGTGGGGCCCCCCACAGAAATGGGACCTTCTTATGGAGGGGCTGAGTTATGGGATCCATTAAGTTAGCAAAGTCCGGAATAAAGGTACTATTGTAGTTGGTGAATCCCAAAAGACGTACGTCCTTGACTCGACGAGGGGCTTCCCAACTGCACAAGGCCTCGACTTTTTTAGGGTACATAGCAACGCCCTCGGGAGAGATGATGTGCCCTAAAAACTCTATTGACGACTGAAAAAAGAAACACTTCTCTAGTTTCGTGTAGAGTTTATGCTCCCGAAGACACTGAAGCACTTGACGAACCTGTTGAAGGTGGTGATCTGAGAGTAGAACCTGTTGAAGGTGGTGATCCAAGAGTAGATCAAAATGTCATCCAGATACACCATGACAAACCTATCCAGCATGTCCCGGAAAATGTCATTCATCAAATGCTGGAATACCGCGGGAGCGTTGGTCAGACCAAATGGCATGACGGTGTACTTGAAATGGCCATAACGAGTGCCAAATGCCGTCTTCCACTCATCCCCCTTGCGCATCCGAACCAGGTTGTAGGCCCCACGCAGATCAAGTTTAGTGAAGATAGTAGCCTCCCGCAACCGCTCCATCAATTCCGGAATGAGCGGCAAAGTATAACGATTCCTCACTGTGATGGTGTTCAACCGGCAGTAATCACAGCATAAACGAAGCTCTCCCGACTGCTTTTTAACAAAAAGAATGGGAGCCGAAAGAGGGGATGACGATGGTCGAATAAATCCCTGAGCCAAGTTTTTATCTAAAAACTCTCGGAGCGCAACCAACTCGGGCTCCGACATGGATTATAACCGATCCTTTGACCCTCCGGTATCAGGTCCATGGGACAATCATAAGCACGATGTGGTGGTAATTGATCTGCCTCCTGTTCACTGAAAACATCGGAGAAATCCGATAGCTCCGAAGGTATTGAGACAGCAGGAGCGGCGATATCTTGGCCAGCACAGATGTGTCTCAGGTGGTCCACACATTGGAGACTTGGAAAAGAAATGGTGTTCTGCGCCCAAGCCACCAACGGATCGTGCAAACGCAGCCAGGACACACCAAGAACCAAAGGGAGATGAAGGTTCGAGGTGACATAGAAACTTATTGCCTCCTCATGATCCCCTATAATCATACGCACTGGCTGGGTGGCGAAATGAATAGGCCCAGACTTGAGCTCATGCCCATCCACAGTTTCCACCTTAATGGGTGGATTCACAGCAATCAATGGAATTTCAAAATGCCTGACAAAAGCCCAGTCCATAAAGCTGGTTGTAGCCCCTGAGTCCACCAGTGCAACAGCGGGAATTCCCTCCTTCTGGGACTGCAAAAAGATTTGAGTGTCCAAAAGTAAATGCCGAGGAGGGCCAGGATTTACTTCAGCCATTTGGGATGGGGGTGTGGAACGTGCCTGACCAAGGGTTTCCCCGAGGTTGGGCCTACCCCATTTACCGACGGGCCAGGAGTGGTTTCAGGCACGGGTCTACGAGTCCCTCTCTGAGTGCAGGAATTAGAAAAATGTCCTGGACCCCCACAATAAAGGCACAAGCCTTCCTGGAACCTTCTCGAACGTTCTCACGCTGTTAAGTGAGGGCAGAGTGCGCCTAACTCCATCGGCTCCTCAGTCTTAACCATGATTTGAAAAACTTTCGGTGGCGTGGTTTGTGCACGAGAAAAAGAAGGTGGTTCTACAACAGGCCGTTTGCTTCTGTGCTGTTGTAAACGGGCTTCAATACGTAAGCACTGGATTACCAATGCATCCAGAGTTGAAGCCCACTCTGCATGGACTAACTCATCCTTGATGGTATCAGACAAGCCTTCCTGGAATGCAGTCATATGAGCCGGTTCGTTCCAGTTAAAGTCCATACATAGCAAACGAAATTCTGCAATGTATTCCTGCAGGGGACGTTTCCCCTGATAAATGTCCTGTAACCGTCTAGCCACAGTTTGTATTTTAATTGTGTTTTCAAACATAACCCTCATTTGTTGTAGAAAACCCTGAAAATTGTCCAACAATGGGCTATCTTGAATTAACAAGGGAGTAGCCCATTTGGCAGCCTGCCCAGATAATAGGCTAATCATAAATCCTACCTTAGCCCGGTCATTTGGGAAGTCTCCAGGCCTCAAAGATAGAAATAATTGGCACTGCCCCATAAATGCCGGGAACATGTCCGTTTGCCCTGAAAATTTCTCCGGCATGGATACCGGGCTTTTCCTCAAGGGAGGGGCTGGGGGAGCAGCAGCAGGGCTTTGCAAGCTGGAAATATGATTCACCAATTGTGTCACCTGATTTTGAAGAATCTGATTACTTTGAATCAGTTGATTTATCTTTTGCTGTTGCTGCTCCACCAAACTCTGCAGTTGGTTTTGTTCCATCTTGGTTGAAAGATGGTTTGTTAGGCTTGGAAGCAAAAATGTTATGTCTCACCTATATTCACAAGTGAGAACAAGGAGTTCCACAGTTCAAAATATTCAAACAAAACAAAGCCAGATAAAAAAAAGGGTTAACAGTACTATATTCCAGTCCTTGGCAGACTTTCCGGAATCTGTCTGGTAATTCAGACTGTCCATAAATTACAAAGGCCGCTCCACACGTATCCTTTCGACACATCAAACACTTTGCTTCCAAGCAAAGTTTGAGAATCAGCAATCCTCCTTAAATCACCTGGATGGGCATGTCAGTCTCTCTAATCAATGTCTGGCTTGACGCCTCCCTTCAGCTTGACGTTTCATTCTTCTCCTGGTTCTATCATCAATCCATGATCTGTCAGTTTCCCCATTAGAAGCCTCTGACTCATTTTGTGGATCAGTTGCTGGCATGAGTGAAGTCGAAGGTTCTGGCGAGGATTGTCTCTCCGACAATCTCTCATCCTCCTGGCTCACATCTGTGTCCTCTGATAATTCAGATTCCACATTCACAGCAGGCTCCACCCTTTCATCTTCAGAGTCATCAGAGTCAAAACTCACAGAGGATCGATCCTTTCAGTCACAACACACACACACACACACACACACACACACACATGAATAATTGCATATTTTAACATTAGAATATGCCAATTTAAATCCAAAATTATAATTCTTACCAAGGAAAGTTTATCTATCTATCTATCTATCTATCTATCTATCTATCTATCTATCTATCTATCTATCTACCTACCTATCATCTCTCTCCCTCTACCTCTCCCCCTCATCTATCTTTCTGTCTGTCTGTCTGTCTCTGGCCAGCCAGCCATTTCCTGTCTTAATTATTTTTATAAGTAACTCAAGGTGAAGAACACATACAATACTCTTTCCTCCTCCTATTTTCCCCACACCAACCCTGTGAGATGGGTTGGGCTTTAACTGTTGCCAAATCACCCAGTCAGCTTTCATGCCTAAAGTGGGAACTCACAGCCCTCTGGCTTCTCGCCCGGTGCCTTACCACTAGACCAAGCTGGCTCATAAAAAAATTAACATTTTCAATAAAGCATCACATAAAGAATTACACTTTGATTAATACTATTTATATTATTCACACTGTACATATTCTATATCATTGACTTAAGTTATTTGGAACTGAATTGGATTGATACAGCTAAGAGACACTGATGGATCTAGTCTTGATTGTGTCTTGTCCAGCCTTCCCAATCGGACAAGTTCCCAATGAACTGGTTGGAAGTTTGGAAGTTCCAATGCCTGTACAAAATTAAAGTCTAATCCAGTCAAAGGCTTGCTGTTTTTGAGGTCAAAATTAGAAGGTTTTGCTAATATTGAATCATTGTCAAATATTGCACCCTTTATACTGAGAAATTTTCCTCACTATTACATTATTTTCATCCACGTGATTGCATTTCTCAATGCAAAAAGTATGCAATGGACACATGTGATGAAGTTCATTTCATTAGATTGTATGGGGAGAGCTATGATTAAGAACTTCCATTTTCAACAGCAATCCTGTACTTCCCATGGTATCTTGTGCCAAAGTTTTTACTAACTGCAAATACTTTACAATGCTAACATTGAGCCAAAAGATATACTATAGAATGCTGGATTGATATTAATATAATTTTAATCTTATGGTTTATACAATTATACATCAAACTGCCATACTGAGTACTGATGTCTACATTTTAAAACAGGGAGATATGAAAAAAGCAGGGCAGAGAAACAATTCCAATCCAAACAATTTGTCCACATTATAAAGCTTGAGTAAAGCCACATTTCTAGCAGGGTGTAAGCAGAAAAGAGAACACTTACTTCATAATCATGTCTGCTGGCAGAAGATCATAGAGAGATAATACTCATGAACTGTTTGATACCATACACTTTTGTTTTTACTGAAATTTTTGTTTTAATGCAAAACACCATTTAGATGCCATTTGAATGACATCTGAACTTGGAGAATATCCCTCCAAGTAGAGATTTCTAACAAATTCATTTAATGTTTGGATTCACTGGTGTTTGTTTTGTTTTGATATTTGCCAAGAGAAAAAAAAATCTTCATAAAAAGTAGAATGAATTAGCAAATACTGAGAGATGATAGACACTATTTTACAGTAACATCTGAAAAGCTATGGTTGGCTTAAGAGAAAATCATGGAAACTTAACTGTAACAGGCAATATAAATGTGTTGCTCAGACAGTTCTTTGTATAAGAAATTCAATGCACAACCCACTTATGGTCACATCACATTGTATTCTCTTTTGAACTCTTACAGTAAGTTTAACTGCTTTAAAAGTAGATTTTGTTCAGCCTTTGTCTGGTGAGTTTCTATGTCCAACATTTGTTATCAATCACAGTCTACAAACATGCCGATAAAAAAAAAAATATCCAGCACTATTTTGAACAGTTGAAACCAAAAGATGGCTATATATTTGTTGATTGATTCAAAGTGCATTTAGCCATTCTCACAGAGCAGAATGGTTTTTAGCATAGGTGAGGGGGAAAGCACAATCTTTTATAAACACTTTGCAGTTATCACATGTCCTAGAGGAGTATTTTTTCCTAATTGTCATGATGCAAATGGAACACTTAATAGGATAGACAGCGGCTATTCTAAGAAAAGCTCAGTTCTGTATAAATTATGTAGAGTTATATCATTTCTCTTATGCTGTATTAGCTGTTTGGGCCATGTTTCTGTTTTGGGTGGTATATTTATTTGTTTTTAATTAATTACTGTGTCTTCTAAATTGCTTTAATCTAAGTGTCCGGAAATACTAGAGAAATGTTAGTGATTTAGTGATGAGATAAAGCATACAGGTAGTCCTTGAGTTACAACTGCAGCTGGGACTGAGATTGCCATCACTAAGTGATGCGCTCTTATAGTGTAGTGTCCCATGACTACACCACTTAATGTTGGCAATCCAGACAGTATCAGGTTTTGTGGGAAGCCAAGACACTTGGAGCCTTAAGCAGCAAGAGAAGGGAGTCCCTGGTTCCACAGGTGAACGGTGTAATTCCTTGGAGCCCCGTGCAGGCAATGGAGGCCTTCCTTGGAGCCCAGTGCAGTGCAGGTGCCAAACTGATCCCGCTCATTTGGGTCTCCAGATAACGGCTGCTGAAGCCTGTCAAATTGTCCACACAACGTCCTGCTTGCTTAAATGGGAAAACACTTCATTAAAACAGCTAAGGATGATGTAACACTATCTCAGTCTGAGCTGGGGATGCTGTAAGGACAACATCATGAAGACAAAGCAGAAAAGAAGAAGTTGCTGTGTGTAGGTGTAAGTTCACAGCGATGTTGAATAAATTTTTTCCATATTGCTCATTATGTTGATGGAACTAAGGAAAATGCGATGCTGGTCAAAAGGAGAAAGAAAGAGGAGAAGGAGGGAGGGAGAGAGAGGGGGAGAGAGAGACAGAGAAGAAGGAAAGAAAGAAAGAAAGAAAGAAAGAAAGAAAGAAAGAAAGAAAGAAAGAAAGAAAGAAAGAAAGAAAGAAAGATCAAGATCTGGCAAGCTGATATATATCATGTCTGTAGCAGTGGCAAAATTGATAGAATGACTTACATCTGCTCCAAATCCCTCTGTGAGCATGGAAAACACAGTAGGATAGATTAAACTCATAAATTAGGATTCCCCTGTTTTCACTCAGTCACTTCCCCTCCACTCACTGAGAGCAAGAGGCTACAGTAGCAATAAGTTACTCTTGAGCTGTTGACACACTCCTGGGCATCAAAAAAGAAGTGAAGAAATACCTGTGAGAGAAAAGAATGATGGTAATGGTACTTTGAAACTCTGCAAAGCACAAGCCTGAGTAATCCAGGGCCTCTGAGCAAAGGCCTTACAGCTAGCAATTCTTAACTTTCATGCCATCATTTTTCATCCTTCAGTTGGCTCACCCTTTGTTTTCTGTTCCAGAAAAGTCTGCTTTTTCCTTAGTGATTTTAGCCTGCTTGAAGTTGCTGTAAGCCAAAATTTTATGTCCCACCATGATGAATCTCCAGAAACAATTAAACTGCCACCTGGAGGCTAAATTCCTGTCTCAGTTGTCTGCTGGGGACTGCAAAAACACTTGCCTTGCCTTGTCAAGAGCATGCCAAACCACAGGACTTATGACTTGTAGACTGTGTTTGCTTGAAGGCTTGCACATTAGTTATTTATAATAACTAAGGCTGTATGATATCACTGGTGACTACTTGGGAATCTATGCCATCCTCAGCTTCACAATGAAAGGCGGGTGGATATAGGTTCATTAAAGAAAGTAAACTTATTTTGCAGAATTGTTGGCTGCCAATGTTGGTGTGATAAGAATCATTGTGGGTGCATTTTGGAAGGGGCACATTAATTCCTCCATACATTATTTCCCACCTTTCAACTCTGGCTGGATGTTGTGCATCTCATCTTGGAGTTGAAAGAGAAAAGCAATGGGCAAACTAAGCAGCTATTGAATTGAGCAAGTTTGCCTCTTGTGGATTTGCAATTGGTTAATGAAAAGGGACACGAAAGTAAATATGAAGTTTGCTTCATGGAAAATGGAAGGGATGAGGCACTGAATAGCTGTGTTAGAACTGATGCTTTTTAATATAAATTATCTAGTGTCAATCAGAGAGCTCCAATTGTTGAGGGAGGAGGACCATGCAAATGTTCTTTCAAGGAGGGACCACCAGATTGTTTCTTCTACATCACAGTTGTAAGAATTAAATTATCGGTGTTAAGCCTGTGTTCCCCTAAACAGAATGTGCAGCGTTAGTCAGATAGGCATACAGATAAATGTGTGAGATAAGTTTGTATGTTAGTTAACATACAGTAAAAATAACAGATACACTTGTGTTATCAAAAATATAGTTTATTCCACTTAGAGTTTTATAGCATAGTCAAAATAACAGTCCATTAGTCATGTATCGTTTTAGTCAGTCCATTCAAGGATATTCAATTAGCAAAATCCATGTAGAATATCCAATGTCAGTTCACTTACAATAAATCAGTCCTCTCACCGTTGATAAATCAACAGGCCTTTCTCTCTCCCATTCCAGTAGGGGAAAAACGCAGTCTTCAATTCATGCAGTAATTAGGGATCATCAAGCCAGAGAGAGCAAGCTGCCGTGCCTTGCTTCTTTTATGGTGCTTTTACAACCACTCCCTTAATTACATTCTTACAGTTAAAGTTACAGACACTTTAACTAACAAACCATGATAACATATTTATTATTTTACCTAAACCAGTTAGGGTAAACAATGTTATCCCTAACAATCAGGATTTAATTATTTATTTTTATTTATTTATTTATTTGTCAAGCGATTATAAGATAACAGGTATAAGTATAAACATAGTTATGAATACATGAAATGGATACATATAAGAAAAATAAAAAGAAACAATAGGACAGGGATGGTAGGCATGTTGGTGCACTTATACACGCCCCCTACAGACCTCTTAGGAAAGGTGTTCTATCTTGGAGAATGGGCCCAATAATGGAGACGAGACATCGAATAGTGACTCCAACTCTTTATTAGTGACTTCGGGAAGCAGAGCAACACGAATGGCAGCAGCACCTCCTTTTATAGAGCTGGCTGCTGTCAAAGTGTCCAATGGTTTAAGTTTGCCGCGCTTGGAGCGTCCAATCGCGGCAGTCCGCTAACTAGCCAATCGGATCAGTCCAGAATGACCAATCACGACCCGCTGTTCACGGACCAATCAAATATGCAGGATTTTGAGCCTGCTTGTGAAAAGGCCAGTCAGGTTTGCAGGCTTACAAGCCTGCTAGTTCGGAACACCCCTCCCCTCTAGGTTTCGTCTCAGGGGTGGGATGATGTATTCGCGCAGGTAGGCAGGTCTTCGCACCTGCCCACCTGACTTATGTTGTTCAACCTGCCTTTGCTAGGATTCTGGTTCTGGTGGACTGTTTAACGGTGACCTGGCTTCTATGCTGGGTATCCTTGGAGGTGACTCAGGGATGCCTTCAAAGTTCCCCTCGTCCCTTTCGTCTGGGTCCTCTGGACTCACTGAACCCGCTCGGCTGCTGTTGCCTGGAGAGATGACCATCTGCCACGGCTCCTCTTCAGCAGGTGAGTACGCTGGGCTTTATTGTGCGGACTGTGGGTTTGCGTGTCTGGGACCAGGTGTTAGTTCATTTTCAAAATCCTTGGTTTCCCTTCCCCCTCCGGTTTCGATTTCAGAGTTCGTGGAGGGGGTAGTTGTCAACCTTGAACGCAGCTGGTTGAAATGGCATTTCCACAATCTTCCATCTGTGGGTTCTAATCGGTAGGAATGGGGGCCCGTAATTTGTGTTATCTTGGCAGGGACCCACAATGGGTCACCTGTAAAGTTCTTTGCGAATACGAGGTCTCCTACCTTAAATGTGCAATGTTTGCTGCTGGACTCCAGGGGCTTTTCTGGGGTGTAGGCAGGGTGCAGGCGGTCCAGATGTGATTTAAATTTTCTGCCCATCAGAAGTTCGGCTGGACTTTTGTTCGTGGTGCTGTTCGGTGTAATATGTTGGAGTAGGAGCATCCTGGTGACTCTGTCGTGGATGTTTCCTTGGTCCATTTTGTGTAGGGTTGTTTTCGTGAACTGAACCATTCGTTCAGCCCTGCCATTGGCCACTGGGTGAGCAGGTGATGTCAGCGCGTGACATATCCCCCAGTCCGCTAGGTATTGTTCAAACGCCAAGGCGGTAAACTGCAGGCCATTGTCGGAAACCAAGACATCTGGAAATCCGTGCGTTGCAAACAGTCTGTTCAGTTTTTTGATGACCGCTTCTGTGGTGGTGGTCTTCATCTCGTTTACCTCGAGCCAGTTCGAGTAGGCGTCCACTGTTATTAGAAAAGTATGTCCTTTTGTAGGTCCCGCAAAATCGATGTGGATGCGGGACCATGGACCCCTGGGCATTTCCCATTCCGTTGGTGGTGCTTTTGGTGGAGCTGCATGTGTTTCTTGGCATTTGCTACAGGTGGCAACCCAGGCTTCGATTTGTCTGTCCATACCTGGCCACCAGGTGTAGCTCCTTGCCAGTGCTTTCATTCGTACGATGCCCGAGTGTCCATCATGCAGCACTTTCAGGACGCTGCGTTGAAGTTTTTCTGGAATGGCTACTTGGTCTCCCCACAATACGCACCCTTTTTGGGAGAAAAGCTCTGTCTGTCTGCTTTTGAAGGGTTTGAATTTGTCATTGGGTTCGATTTCTGGCCATCCCCTCTCCAACCAGCTGAGGACTCGTGCCAAACAAGGGTCTTTTTTTCTTTCTAACGCGATATCCTGCGCAGTTAGTGGAGGTGAGGGAAGCATCTCAATTTGTAGCATGGATAGCGTAGGAGCTGGGTCATCTAGGAACTCAGATAATGGTGATCGGCTTAAGGTGTCAGCATGGGGAATGGTTTTCCCTGGACGATGTGTTAACTGGTAGTTGTAGGCAGCTAAGAACTCCGACCATCGTGTCATTCTTGGTGATAGTATGTGGGGAGTTGGTTTATCCCCTGCCAAAATGCCAAGCAATGGCTTGTGGTCTATGATAATGGAAAAGGATCTCCCATACACGTATTCGTGGAACCTTTTAATTGCGGATACAAAAGCAAGGGCTTCTTTATCTAATTGACTGTAGTTCCTTTCAGTTTTAGACAAAGTTCTTGAAAAGAATGCAATAGGCGCCTCCGTACCATTTGGTAGAACGTGGCTCAGGATGGCTCCTACTCCACAAGGTGAAGCGTCACAAGTCACAGTCAAGGGTAGTGTCTCGTTATATTGGATTAACATTGCATCTAATGTTAAGAGGTTTTTGACTTGCTGGAAAGCATGCTCCTCTCGACGTCCCCAAAACCAGGAAGCCTTCTTGTCGAGGAGCCTATTCAGGGGTTCAGCAACAGTCACCTTCTGGGGTAGGAAGATGTTATAAAAGTTAATGAGGCCCAGGAAGACTTGGAGGTCTGTCTTGTTTCTAGGTCTTGGAGCGTTTTTAATAGCTGCTAATTTCTTTTCAGTAGAGTGAATACCATGTTTGTCAAGAAGATAACCAAGAAATTCAACCCTCTCAGTGCATAATTGACACTTGTCCTTCTTGACTTTGAGTCCTGCATCCTGGAACTTTTATAGGACAGTTCTTAGGCGTTTTTCTAACTGACATCTTGTAGGGGCGGCTATCAATACATCATCGAAGTAGGGTACAACTCCTTTTATGCCCTGCAGCAACCTCTCCGTCAAACTTTGGAAAATGCCAGGTGCTACGCTTACTCTGAACTGGAGTCTGTTACATTTGAACGCACCCCTGTGTGTGACTATTGTTTGGGCTTCTGCGGTCTTTGCATCTACTGGCAGCTGCTGATATGCTTGGGCCAGGTCAAGCTTCGCGAATACTTTTCCGCCCCTGAGCGAGTGGAGAAGGTGTTGGACCACGGGTACTGGATAGGCGCTCTGTTGAAGTGCGTGATTCAGGGTGGCCTTGTAATCCCCACAGATTCTCAGGGATCCATCAGGTTTTATGGGGGTTACAATTGGGGTCTCCCATCAGGCGTGGTCAATGAGTTCTAATACGCTCTGTGCTATTAATTTGTCCAGTTGCTCATCAATTTTTGGTTTGAGAGCAAAGGGAACTCGGCGTGGCTTTAGACGGATGGGTGCGACAACAGGGCAGAGATTAAATGAAATGGGGGACCCCTTGTACTTGCCTAATTGTTCGGTGAAGACTTCTTGAAAGTCCCGGATGAGGGCTGTTAAGCCTGGGTTCCCCAACCAGGGTTAAGGGGACAAGCTAAACAGATGTGCAGCGTTAGTCAGATAGGCACACAGATAAATGAGTGAGATAAGCTTGTATGTTTATTAACATACAGTAAAAATAACAGATACGCTTGTGCTATCAAAATATAGTTTATTCCATTTAGAGTTTANTAATAAACTCTGATAACATATTTATTATTTTACCGAAACCAGTTAGGGTAAACAATGTTATCCCTAACAAGGGCCACCTCCCAGTCTTCGCTTACAGTCTGGTTGATGCCTGCCAATTCGATTCCTAATGGCGCGAACCACTGTAATCCCAATAAACTGGGTCGGTCTCTGTCAACGACGGTGAGAGATAGAGTTGTGGTGTGGTCTTTAAATGAGACCTGGACATGACTGGAACCAGCAACCAGGATTCGATTGCCCTGGTAGTCCTTTAATATAAGTCCCTGAGAGCTGAGATCCTGGTGGCAGATGTCAGGGATCAGTTGCTTGAGAGTTTTCCAGGAGACCATTGATAGGGAAGACCTGGAGTCGACTTCCATGATGCACGGTCTATTTTCAATGGTGACCTTTACCCAGATTTTTTTCGCATCCACATATGAGGCATGGCCAATGGTGACGGTCTGATGTGCCTCTTCTCTTCTGGTATTGGTAGCAAGCATTCGGTTTCTGTTGTACTGGCTCCACTGGTTGTTTGGGCGGTCCCGGTTTGATGGGTGGTTGCCCGCTATCTGCCGGAAACTATTTTCATTCCTCTTGGGGCTGGAAACTCATTTACTTCTGCAGACTTTGGCGATGTGGCCCCTTTTCTCACAGGAATGACAGATGGCATCTAGGAACCTGCAATCTGCTCGTGGGTGGTTTCCCCCGCATCCGGCACATTGAAAATTGGGTTTATGACCTCGCTGGTCTCGCTGGTTGTGCTCTGATCTGAGTCTGTTGACTTCTTCCTCCTCACTTTCCAACAAGGACTCGATGTCTTCGTGGTGGGCTGTTGTTCTCTGAGGGTATTGCGATGTCGCTGGCGAGTTGGCGGTTGGACCCATTTGCTCAGCGCATTCAGGCTGCTGACTTCCTGGTTGCTTCTGCTGCAGTAGCATCCGCTATGGCATCTGTGAGTGCGATATCTCCTTTCGCCATAATCTTGCTTTGGATGGTGAGGTCTCTTAGACCCAAGACAATCCGATCTCTCATGGCTTCTTCCAGATTTGCAAAGCCACATAGTCCACCCAAATTTCTTAGGTCAGCGACAAAGTCCCCGATGCTTTTGCTTTTCTGCTGGTCCCTCTGGTAAAACTCATGTCTTCTGATGAGGGTTGGAACTGCTGGGGCATAATGAGCCCTGAGAATGGGAGCGAGGGTGTCCCAATCCATAGTTTTGACTTCAGCCGGTTTCGCTAGCGACTTTGCCATTTTGAAAATGGCGGGTCCGCAATGCATTAGGAACACCACGCATTTCTTGCTAGGCGTAGCATCCTTCAGATTGTTGGTTTCCAGGAACATTTGGAACTTGTCCATACATGAGTCCCAATCTTCGTTTGCTGGATCAAATGGAGCGGGTGGTATTGCACTGCTGGTCATTCTGCCGTTTTCTGCGCGTTGTCAGCCACGTGCTCTGTCAACACTTCGTGAGTGCGCAGTCAGCTCTTATCGTCTCCGCATCCCACCTTCGTCGCCAGTGTTCTATCTTGGAGAATGGGCGCAATAACGGAGATGAGACATCAAATAGTGACTCCAACTCTTTATTAGTGACTTCGGGAAGCAGAGCAAAAAGTATGGCAGCAGCAGCTCCTTTTATAGAGCTGGCTGCTGTCAAAGCGTCCAATGGTTTAAGTTTGCCATGCTTGGAGCGTCCAATCGTGGCAGCCCGCTAACTCGCCAATCAGATCAGTCCGGAATGACCAATCATGACCTGCTGTTCACGGACCAATCAAATATGCAGGATTTCAAGTCTGCTTGTGAAAAGGCCAGTCAGGTTTGCAGGCTTACGAGCCTGCTAGTTCAGAACAAAAGGGGTGAGATCAATAGTAGACAGTCTAAGGTTAAAGTTTTTGGGGACAAAACCACAGTTTCAGGTAGAGTATTCCAGACATTGACCACTCTGTTGCTGAAGTCGTATTTCCTGCAATCAAGTTTTCTAGGTCAAAGAGAAATGTCTGTTCAAAGAACACAAGAGTGTGACAGCTGGTGAAAATTCCTGGATGAGTGCAAATGGACTTTGTGACTATATTATAATTAAGCAGCCCTGAAAAGAATGTATTCTGTGGCATCTTCCATTGCTGAGATAGCTGTATGCTTTTAAACCTAATGGGGTAAAAAATGATGCTTTGTTTTAAAAGTCTAATTGGCTTTTAAATGATTTGTATTCTTGTTCAGGTAAAACTTTTACCTCTTGCAACATACCATGAGTATCTTCTTCGAACTAGAGTATGACTACCCTGGCCTCAAATCTGCCTCATTTTTTCACCTACTTGAAGATGCAATCAACCATTGCTTTTATTTCACCATCCAAAATATACTCTGGTGGCACCAATGTTTATTCAGGAAAGGACTACATAAATTAGCAGTCCCTGGTGGATTTTGCACCTTCTTTTAACAGACCTACTCTGTTCGGCTTTGTGAACAACAGTGTCTTTGTATAGTTTTGATTTATTAGCTATCTTGAGGAACCAGTAAAGGAGAGAAACGTATACCAAACAGTACAAGAATCACAGTAGCCTGAGGTATGCTTTTTATGTATCCTGTTTCCCTGAAAATAAGACCTACCACAAAAATAAGACCTAGCATGTTTTTAAGCATGTACATAATATAAGCCCTACCCCCAAAATAAGTCTTAAGAGCCTGTACAGCTGGCCACCTGCCCATTCCATCTAGTTACTTGCAGTGCCATGGCCATGAGACGAGGCGGGGTAGTGATGGAGCTGTCCCATGCACCTTGCACTGACTTACCTCAGGCCTCCCACAGCCAGGCCATCATTCCCTGACACCTGCCTCAAGATGGCAGCACCAGCAGCCATGTGCAGCAGGATCCCATGTTGCTGCCAGCCCAATTCTGCTTGCTTGTGGCAGCAATGCAGCAGGAGGCTGAGTGGTTTGCTGGTGCCACGGCCACAAGGTGAGGCAGGTGTTGGTGTGTAGATGCCCTGGCTGCAGGGGCCCTGAGGTAAGCCAGCATGGGGCACATGGGGCAGGTCCATCCCTTGCCTCAAAGTTATGGCACCAGCACCAGGCCTCCTTTTTCCATTGCAGCCGAGAGTAAGCAGAAGTGGGCTAATGGCCATCCAGGGTCTGGGCTGCTAGAGCCACTGCCGCAAGGCAAGGCAGGTGTCAGGGCATGGGTGGCCTGGCTGTGGGGGCTCTAAGGTAAGCCAGTACAAGGCAACTGGGGCAGCTTCACTTCCCTGCCTCATGGCGGCAGCACTACTATGCTATGTAATCTCCTTCCCCTTGCAAGCAAGCAGAATAAGGCCTTCTGTACATGGGGAAAAAAGAGATGCTCAGAAAATAAGCCTTAGTGGTTATTTTGGGGCCCAAAAGAAAATAAGACCCCATCTTATTTTTGGGGAAACACGGGGAGTTACCATCAAGAATAAAAATAATGTCAACATAAAAGATATAAAGGAAAACACTAGAGCAGATCTAAGCATTAGTTGGAACATCTCAATTGTAGGATGCTGTCACATAGTTAAGTACCTGGCCAACAACATATTGGCAAAGCAGAAGAAACATGTTTGTTTTTTGTGCATGTGTTGGCATATGTGTGCATGTAAGTTCCCACATTAAACAGTTAGATCTGGTATAAATTTACTCCATAGCTGAAGAAGTATGAAGAAGCTCAGAGTCTGGGGGATTCCCAACTTCACCTAGCCCCCCTTCATGCCTTTTCTACATCAGGTAGAATAATGTAATTTCTTGATTCAAAATTGGAGCTTTCCCTGCATCTATGGAAGCAGAAAAGACAATATTTTGAGATTCCAGGCAATGGTGGGATTCAAATGTTTTTACTACTGGTTCTGTGGGTGTGGCTTGGTGGACGTGGCAGGATAAGGATACTGTAAAATCTCCAGTCAGAGGTGGTATTTGCCAGTTCTCCAAACTACTCAAAATTTTCACTACTGGTTCTCCAGAACTGGTCAGAACTTGCTGAATACCACCTCTGATTCCACGGCATCCTATTCTAATGTCCATAAGATAGTGCTGTAAAGAGTATAACTGCCTTTGGTGGTTTGGAGCCCTGGTGGTGCAGTAGTTCAAATGCAGTACTGCCAGCAAACACTGCCCACAGCCTGGAGTTCAATCCTGACTCAGCCTTTCATCCAAAGCCAATAAAATGAAGACATAGATTGTTGGGGGCAATATGCAAATAATGCTCTATAATGTAAACTCTACATTGAGTACTATAAAGTAGTTTAGGAAGATAGACAAACCTAAATGCTACTGCTATTGCTATTGATGAATAGCAATCCATTTTTTGACTTTGTTTTAAAATTATATCAAAATCAGGGCTCCTCTGTCTTACTGATGCACTGAGTAGCTATTCAGGATTATATAATGCAGAAAAGACCAAGGAAAAGAGACTGAATAATAAGTATGGTGCAACAAATAATATTCTTGGACAGAAACCATTCTTTACGTGTTCCAAATGTTTCTAGACTACTGGTCACACCAGACTTTATTTATTTACTTGTTGTGGTATTGAGCCTGGATTTTAATTGCTTTAGTATATCACGTGAAACCTCTCCAAGTTTCATCACAATGTCACTAGTTTGGGAGAGGGTGCTTCATTTTCCTGAGTTCTATATGTGGGGTAGGGGGTGGGGGAAGAAATTGGCTACATTTGCCTTAATGAAAAGATGGACTGGGGTGACACAATAGCAGTGTTCCAATATCTAAGGGACAGCTAAAGAAGAGGGGTCAACCCAAAGCACCTGAAGGCAGGACAAGAAGCCATGGATGGAAACTAATCAAGGTGAGAAGCAACTTAGAACTAAGAAGAAATTTCCTGGCAGCTAATTAAGCAGTGAAACAACTTAACTCCAGAAGTTGTGGATGCTCCAACACTGGAGGTTTTAAAGAAGGGATTGGACAACCGTTCGTTTCAAATGGTATAGGGTTTCCTGCTTAAGCAGAGGGTTGGACTAAAAGACCTCCAAGATCTCTTGCAACTCTATTCTTCTGTTATCCTGTTATAATCAAAGAAATAATCATCTTATAGTATTTGAAGAATCAAAACAAAATGCTCTTATTTTGCTGAGAATTCCTGATGAAGTGCTCTCCAATTGGCACAAACTAAACATCATTAAATAAAAGCCTAATTATTTGCCTATTTAGCACATTTATATTTCCAGAAATTGTGGAGGAAAACTCTTTAGATAAATCAATCTCAAAGAGAAATTTAGAATTATACATAGTATTGGGAGAAATATCCATCTGGTTCAGTTCCAAGCTGGGAGAAAAACACTGGAAACATGGAAGCTGTTTGGAAAGATGGTTCAATGATGAAGCAGAACCACTTGGGTTTGTGGTTCTGGTGCAGCTGACAAAATGGAGTTGAGGGGGGAGTTATTCCTTCTTTGGGCTTTGTATTTGGGCTTCCTGTTCCTGTGCAGGAATTTGTATTCTATTGGCTGTTGTCAGATTCCCATGGGGTCATGTAGGGCTTATGTAGGGGTCATAGGCTGGCTCTGTAGGCAAAAGAGGAAATGAAAATCCTAGGTGCTTGTTTCAGCTAACCTGGATAACCTTTGGCTTATTGTTTATCTGAGCTCCCAGATGAAATTTGGACTGCTCTGAGGGGTAGTGCAATGAAGGGGCTTTGAACTACTCTGGGCTGCTTCTAATCCTCCTATTCTGCCTTTGTTTCAAAACATCCTGTTTTGAATGGATTACCAAATCTGCATTTCTAAAAGCTGCCTCCTCAGTTTCTGCTTGGGGGCAGGTTTCTGAATAGGCTGGCCCAATCTTTCTTAATGGGCCCAAATTATCTGCTGGGGGCTATTAAGAAAGACTGAGTCTGCTTCCTGCATCTAAAAACACATGTTTCTCCATTTCTCATTTAGGGAAATATAATATTTTGCCCTTTTTAAAATATTCCTCAAAATATTTCATTCTTCTAGGGGTGGGGCTTCCCACAATAGTAATCAACAGATGTCCTTATTTCAAGAAGTTATATGCCACTGGATTTTAAAAGTTGAATTAACTTTCTATTCCATTCCATTAACTTTCTATTCCATTCCATTTGGGATATTTCAACACTTCAGCTCTGGTGTAATAAAACATCAAGCCAACCTCTGCGCTCCATCCAAAGTTTAAGCCACCTTTCGGAAAGATATTTTACAATCCTATCATTATATTTCTGCCATTTGGTAATTTACTTCTTTCTTACACATCCCAAAGCTGCAGTCCAGCTCACCATGCTAGAACAAAGTATTGCGATAATAAGGCCTCCTGCCTGAAGTAAATCAACGTAGTCCCTTGTCAATAGGGCCTCCTGAAGAAAATTAAACCAGCTACAGTAACTTTTTCTTGTGTTTACAGAGGCCTCTTTTAACACTGGCTGCCTCCCTATACCCTCTTTCCAGAGCCTGAAAAAGATTTCATTTATGCTGACATTTTAGCTAATTCCGTTGTTCCTGAGGATAAGGAGCCTCTCTGGCTTCTGGAAGTTTGTTTTTTTCTAAATACCTGATGATAGTGTGGAAAGGGAACTTCACGAAAACATTACTGTCACAGAAAAAGGAAAAGCCCAAGGGGAACATCAGGTCAGCCAGAAAACAAACTTACATAGGAAAAGGAATTAAATAAAAAGTATTAAAGAATCCCTATAGACAAAAGCCTAAGTAATTAAGAAAACTAGACAAATAGGAAAAGGAAACAAAAGATAATTTTAAAAACCCTTACAAACACAGGACATACCAAATAAGCAAAACAAACATACAAAAGACACAAAATTCAAATTACAAAAGGGACAGACAGGAGATTGCCACAGAACAAATATGAAAAACTATCTTAAAGCTAAAAGAGATTACAGAAAACCAATAATACAATCTGGCCACCCCGCGGAGTTTGCCTTCCGCACCCCATGGAGTTTGCCCTCCGGCGGGAATAAAGACAAACTCAAACAGGATTTGAAACATTAGGCATAAATACAAACACTCACACAAAATCAACTTACAAAGGGTGAAAAGGGTATAAAAAAATCAGGGACTTACCATAAGGAGCTAGCTAGCCCAGGGACGCAGACTTCTTGCTGTTCTCCGCCTTCCTGAAAAATAAAAAGATCCAGCTTTCAAGCAGTTGTCCATATCCTTGCACCGGAGCTCTCCCAGTGGGAAAATCGAATCCTCGAAAGAAAGGCATTTTGGCACCTTTCAACAATAGATAATGAATCAATCTGAGTATTTGGTAGAAATACTCAAATTTCTTTTTCTTTTCTTAAAATAGAAAATGGTTACTAAGAACCATTTTTATTTGGCCTTCTTTCTGCAAGATCCTGCCTCTCTTTCTTTCTCCCTCCCCGCCCCGAACTCTTCCCCAAGTTCTCCTTTCCTTTCCTTTAAAGCAGGGGTGGGGTTAAAATCTTAACATCCCTTTTGGAAAATAGGAGTAATTGCCCTCCACAATTTATTTGATGTTTCATCCATTCCTCAGGATTTCTCATATGGAGTACTCTATCCTATACTGCTCTCAGACAGCCACTTTTGGTGGTTAAAGACATGAGACTAGAAACCAGGAGACCGTGAGTTCTAGTTCAGCCTTATAAGTTTGTCTATCAGCTCCAGAAAGAAGGCAAAGGCAAACCACTCCTGGAGATACCAATAAAACTACATGGATTTGCTTATATAGTTGCCAGCAGGCAAGAATGACTCATGGGCATATGTGCACACATAAATGCTGCTTTCTAGGTTCAAATATGATAGATAAAACTACGCCAAATAGAGAAAAGTGTATTCCTATGCCAAGTTTCAGCCAGACCTCAAAAGGAAATAAAAATCCCCAATTCTGCTCAACTCTGTCAACATAACTTTGGAGTAAATTTTCTCTTTAGCATAAATTATTTGCTCTTGCTCTCATCTCTCTCTCTCTCTCCCTCCCTCCCTCCCTCTCTCTCTCTTTCTCTCTCTCTCTCTCTCTCTCTCACACACACACACACTTAAAATAATACATTAAATAGGTTAAGCTCTCTACCAACCAACTTTTGTGTCTACTTTGTAATTTTTCTTTATGTAAGTAAAGTTTGCGGACATGTTCTCATACATTTTGAGCTGGCCACATTTATGTCATTCTTTAACTTTCCAGCTATGCTGTTATTTTTTTTAAGATAACATTTTATTTATATAAAATATACTGAAAGGAACAGGCTACAAAAAAAGTCCCTTGGGTGTCCTTAGAATAACCAACTCAAGTCATTTCATTAGATGAATGTGGTGAAGGGATCTTTTTCTTAGCATGTTTTCTTTCTTCGCACAACTGCGTAAAGTATTATATCTTTTTAAATAAAGTGTTGACTGTTGAGCACAAACTTGAAAGAATCACTCATACTGCTAAATGGTGTATAACTTTTGAAAGCCATATTAGAGAAAACTGTTGAAAAGAGGAGCTTATCAAGGAAATGAGGAATCATGCTTTTAAAATTCAGAAGAGACCTACTGGCCCTAAAAGGTTACAAGCTGTTATCTTAGCCCCTCCTTGGTTGTCACATTATTTCATCATCACTTCACCAGAACTCTCAACAACTATCCCTTCTGCTGGCCTTTTTACTTTTTTTCAATAATGTGAAGGGGATAAGTGCATAACAGCCAATCCATCTTGTCACCAAAGAGAAGTCAAGGTGCTTGAGTTCAGGAAATACTGAATGCAAAGTACGATTTTTCTTTTATTAGAGAAACTCAGGGAAGGGAAGCATATGAAACAGATATTTTTGCAGCAGCCACACATTCCTATGGTATACTTGTTTGGTTGCTAAGTCCTGTCTGACTGTTTGTGACCTCATGGATCATAGCACACCAGCCCCCCTGTCTTTCACTGTCTCCCAGAGTCTGCCCAAATTTATGCCAACTGGGTCAATGACACTATTTAACCATCCTATCTCCTGCTGTCGTCTTCACCTTTTGCCTTCAATGTAGTGTGTCTATTTAACTCTATGGATTAAGGCTGGGTTACCAGCCAGCAATATGAAACTAGGAATCAAGACAGGAGGAAAGAGGAGGGAACATGCTGAACATCAAAACATAAAGCAATCAAGGACAAATTAGAAGCCAAGATTAGAAATTAGGTTTTTGACAAAAAACCAGGAACATCACATACTATCAGCCTTCAAGTTGACCTTGTAACCCAAGAATGGCAGTAGTTCTTATGTTTCCCCCCTCCCTTCCTTCTCTTCCTCCAGTTTAATGGCAACAAAAGGCCATAATAAAATTCCAGTTGGAGATAGGAAAACTTCCTAGATTAGCAATAGCAATAGCAATAGCACTTAGACTTATATACTGTTTAGTAGTGCTTTACAGCCCTCTCTAAGTGGTTTATAGAGTCAACATATTGCCCTAAACAATCTTGGTCCCTATCAATCTCAGATGGAAGGCTGAGTCAACTTGAGCTGGTGAGAATCAAACTGCTGGCAGTTTGCAGAATTAGCTTTTAATACTGCATTCTAACTGATGCACCACCCTGGCTCTTACAAGATTCCTTTGTGTCCAGTAACAACAAGTAATCAGTGTGTGTAAAATCGGGAAGGTTTCCCATTGATCAGCTTCTGTGACTTAAGTTACAACATGACTCAGAGTCTCAAGCAAACATGGAATTTGTCCTCTCTTTACACTAGAGATAGTGGTTGCCTATGAAGCTTCTCGAATGTTGCTACAGATAGTTTAGGATGCTGCTTTTGTTTGTTCATTCTGACTTTAAGCTAAAATAAGTCAAGAGCCATTTTTCATTTAAATTATGGAGATCGTGAGCTGTGTAGTGTTTCATCCACTGATATCTAATGTATTTTTCTTCATAATTCCAGTGAAAATATTGCTGGACACTTTAAC
The DNA here is from genome assembly GCA_004319985.1 of Emydocephalus ijimae. Lineage (NCBI taxonomy): Eukaryota > Metazoa > Chordata > Lepidosauria > Squamata > Elapidae > Emydocephalus > Emydocephalus ijimae. The sequence goes on from BHEV01021013.1 coordinate 23,319, forward strand.
ACATTTCTTTCAATTAAGCAATAACCAGAGGTGGATCAATGGTGGGCTGCTATATGGTCAGCGGGGTTTGGGCAAACCCCTAGCTGTGATCTCTGGCTGGGCCCACCTGCCTTGTGCTATGCTTTACCTAAATAACTAACTTTCCCCCTGCCCAGGCTGCCCAGGTGAGTTCTGTGCTGCCCTGCTGTACTCACCAGAGCTGCCTGAGTCAATTAGCTGCCTGTTTGAAGCTGAGTTTCAGCCCCAAAGTGTGTGCACTCACAACCACTGAATCCCTTGTCAATGTAAGTGCAGCCCATCTCTGGATGGCATTCCACATTTAAGAAGCAGTTCCTGATGGTCAATATTATCATAGTGCTAATTTTTTTTTTTAAAGGCAGAACTTAGAGTGGCAATCAGCAAGAGTTGGCATCTTCTGATATATCAATGGTTATAGTCAAGTGTCTGGACCACCTGGAGAACTGGATGCCATCTGATGGAGCCATGATAATACTAGGTGGTGTGTGATCAAAAACAGGGGTGCTTGTTTCTGGCGTTTAAGGACAGTTAAAAGTAAGAGGCCCCTGCTACCACAGTCTGAAAAAAATAGCCTTATATCACATCCCTGAAATTCAGATATTTTGCTGCTGAGTTTTACTATAACTCGTTCCTGCTAGAGTCTAAAAATTATTTTAGAGTCATGTATTATTTATTATGTATTATTTATTTAATTGCTATCCCATTTTACTATTTTTACAAATAAGACAAAAAAACTATCCCACACATTCTCTCCTCCTATTTTCCCCACAACCACAACCCTTTCAGATGAGTTGGACAGAGACAGTGACTGGCCCAAGGTCATCCAGTTGGCTTTTATGACTAAGGTGGGACTAGAACTCATGGCCTCCCAGTTTCTAGCTTGGGTGCCTTAATCAGTAGGCAAAACTGGCTTATATTCAGCACAATGAAATCAGTACCTTACTAGGATGAATGTTTAGCTCTGAGAGTGAAGTGGATGGTATCTAAATTTGATATTCATTCCGTTTCACCTTGAGACATCCATAAATAATGATGCCAGCCTATTATTCAATCATAGAAAAGCATAGCTGTGCCACAGCTATTAGTATACGTATTCTATGTCAGTCAGATCAGCATTATAAGATTTTTAATTTTTTCCATGTAAGAATCTCTACTCTGTCTTTTGATTTAAGATTTTATGTGTTGCCCCTTTGTTCTAGTTGGAAAAAGAAATAATAGTGATTTTTTATGACAAGGGTAATTTTTATTCTTCATCACACAATATTTGCTTTTCTTTATTGCAGGTGCCTAACATATCCCATTTTATGTAATCTCTCCCAAGTTATTTTTCGCCACCTTATAACACAACCCCCAAATAACTTGAACCTGAGTATTGTAGGGTTGCTGGTGACACCAGAAAGTTAGCAAGGAGGAATTGTATAGTGGTGAGTACTTCTTTCTCATGGGTGGATGATACACAGAATACTTTTTGATTCTATATTTTCATATAATGATTCTGTATGTGATGCAGAATTAGGGAAGCATTTAATTTACTCATTAAAGGGTTAAATTGGCGAGGCACCTATGTGGAGTAGAATGATCTTTCTCATCTTCAATCCAATTAAACTTGAAAAAAAATTGAGATGCTTTCCTCCTCAGCATTGATGGTCTCATTCTTGGTAGGAATTCTCAGCCTTCATCCTTGAGGGTTTCACTGCTGGCAGAATGACAAAGTATCCCAAGATAAGATAGCCTTGTCCTCTTTGTCCTTGGAAAACTCAATGAGATGAGACCATTGAAAAGCAGTTGTGCTTAATTAGAGTTTATAAGCCACACAATCCCCCATAAGGGATGAAATTTTGATGCAGGTGCTGGCTTTCAAGGGGTCCATCCACCTTAATCTCTCTGGAGTTTTCTGATTGGTCGGAGGGCAATAAGAACTTTCTGTCTTGATGTATCCTTGAGTATTTTTAATTGCTGTGTTGTATTCATCTTCTTTGAATTGCTTCCTTGTATTGTTATATTTTTTGCATTCCTATACTTTCTTAGCTTGCTGTCTCATGTTGTAGGATTATATTGTTTCCTTATACTTCCTTCCTTTGCAATAAAGCCTTAAATGCTCATATTGTTGTGGTCATTGCTTCTGAAGAACCTGCAGTACCTATGACCCAACTCTGCTGGGCTGGGTTTAAAGTACTCCAAGCAAAGACTGAGCTGTCACTGCTGTTTAAAAAAATGGTACTGACAGAGATAATGACTTAGAGCAGCAAAAAAAAAAAAAAATCAAGATAATTAATGATAGGGCTGAAGAGAAGTGCAAACTATTTATATGACCCCAAATTGGTAAGGGAAAAAACAAACACAAACAACATCAACCTATCTCTTTCTTGAATTGTGTAACAGAAACCAAATGGTGCTTCATTTGTGAGTTCTCATTAGACTTGCATGATGCTCACCTGAATGCCTAAACAAAAAGGGAACAAGTCATTTATCAAGCTTGCTAAATCAGCCTTGGTTGGATGCATCACGATGGAAACAAGCGAAGGAAGGAAAGAAGCTTTATGACAATGAACAATAAATTTCAAAGGCAGGCATCTCTGGGTTTTGGCTGCTGTGCTGTTGTTTATTGGCATTGTTAGAATGATGACAGTATAAAATTCCCTCGTTGTCCTCCTCCATTCTGTTTTCACTGGCCCAAGTGCCTGATGAGGCAGTGCAGAGCAAACAAATGAGTAAGGAATTAGACCAGAGTTTCAACATAGGAGCAGCATGTGCCAAAACAGGGTATATATGTTTCTCTCTCTCCCTTCTCTGTATGGCTGGGTAGGTAAGGGAGACAAATTCTCTTTCCATCTATCATGCAACCAGTTGTTTAGGTGTTCCTGCCCTAACCATATCCAACAGCATAAAAAGATTGGAGTGAAATTATGCATGGGTTGCTATCAGGGGTGGGATTCAATTTTTTTAACAACCGGTCCTGTGGCTTAGTTGGTGGGCATGGCTTGGTGGTCATGTTATTGGCTGGGTGTGGCCAACTCAACATCACTCACATCAAGGCATGCATCTCCTCACCTGGCCTCTCATGACTATGGGGATGCTGCAACAGTTGTAAGTCTGAAAAATGGTCATAAGTCACTTTTTTCAGTGCCATTGTAACTTTGTCACTCCACACAAGCAAAGTACCAGCAAAGGAGGGAAAAAAAAACTCCAGAGAAGTTCCTAAGACAGGAAGTCTAGTCCTACCAAGACTGTAATAAGGGTTAACAGAGAGGCAGTTTCTGTAAGCAACACCAGAATGTTTCCTTCCTGCCTTCCTTACAGGATTAGGCCAGTAATTTCTTCTAACAACTGGTTCTTCGAACTGTTTAGAATGTTAACAACCGGTTCTAAAAAATAGGTGTGAATTGGTAGAATCCCACCCTTGGCTGCTATGTTATTTGGTGCTATCCAGGGGTGAGATTCTACCGGTTCAGATCGGTTCAGGTGAACCAGATGTTAGGTTTTCATCTGGTTTGCCGAACTGGTATTTCAACTGACTGGCTGGCCCCACCCACCCCTCCCCTCCCCTCCTCTCTCAGGAGTCTTCACGCAGCCCATTTCCAATGCAGGTAAGTGCAGGGTCTGCATGGAAGCTCTGGGAGGGAGGAAAACTGGGCTTTCCGGAAGTCTGGAAATGAGCCTGTTTCCAGCTTCTGGAGGGCCTCCAGAACCTGTGGGAGGCCATTTTTGCTCTCCCAGAAGCCTATGGGAGGCCTCCGGACCCTTGGGAAGGGGAAAAATGACCCTCCCGGAAGTTCTGGTAGGCCATGCCCGCCATGGCTACGCCCACCCAGCAACCTGGCAGCGAACCGGTTGTTGGGATTTTTGAATCCCATCCCTGGTGCTATCCATGCTCCAGACAGGCTTAAAAACCTAACTTTTCTCACCCAATGTATGGTTCTAATTTGCTAAAATCAAACTAAGTAGTGTGAGGCTGCTATATGGGCTTGGAGCTGGGCATTCAGCATCTCGTTTTCCCACATAATAAGAGTGCAGTACTCCTATGGGCTGGAAAACATGGCTGCTGCCCCCCCCCCCCCCCCCCCCCCCCCCCCCNAAGAGCATCCCAAAATGATTTCATGGCCACTTTCTGAATCTGCATTAATTCAAAGGTTAGGATTCAGACCTTTCTAAGGCCTGCAGGCATTCCCATCAATAAATGTGAGGGGTTGGTGCTTTGTTCACTAGCATACCTGTTTTGTAGTGAAGCTGTTTTTTTTAAGATACAGAGAGCCAGAGTATCTATGTGAGAGAGGAAAATACGTATTTCTACATACATATACAAAAACAGAACCCGGTGGCTTCTGCCCTTTGCGATTGTGGTGACATGGAGATAACAACGCATATGTATACCTGATCAGTGTACACTTGAGGACCTCATGGCAGTATGACAGAGGGCAACTAATGTTGCTAGTTTCTGGGCAAGATCTGTTTAACTTGTACATATTTTAATCTTGAATTTTATATTTTAAATTTTATGTCATATAGTATACATTATTTTATTTATTTATTTATTTGATTTGTCAAATGCTTACAATGTATTTTAATTGTGATGCTTCTGACATGACTAAATGATGAAACACACGCACACACTCTTTTAAAAACAGTAGCAACAAACATCATAGGAACAAAGATCCAGATATGGGAAAGTTGGCTCCAACACAAAGAGGGTTTGGAGCATGTGCATGTATAGCCAGAGTCCCTGACTTTGCTTAACTAGAGAAATCAACATCCCTTCTTTTCAAGGAACTGCGTCATGCTCCATGCTCAGCCCTCTTAAGTTCGCAATGTTGCAATGAGTCACACTTATTACCCCTGGCATTTAACAGCCTCTTGAACCAGGTTCTCTTCAAACTTTGAATCAGAAGAATCCAAAAGCTAGCTAGCTAGCGCTCTCTCTCTCTCTCTCTCCCACTCCCTCTCTTTCCCCCCCTTGTTTTTTTTTCCAACTTCATTTTGTGCCATAACTTTCTTTCTCAAAAATTGTGAGGTAAAACTTTGGCAAAGCAATCTGTGGCTGCTTTTAGAGTCTCAATGTGGAGTGCACAATATATCGCCCACCCTTGATTTAATGCATTGGAAGGAAAAATGTAGCATGTACTAGCGAAGTGGGAGAATGAATACAAGTTTTCCTATACTGTAACTCATCTATAAATAAGCAGTACTTACAGTGGATTTAAATTTCAAATACTGTAAAGGGTCCACAGTTTGTGTTGAATTTGGGAGACAAGGCAATCAATCTAATACCTCCTCATATTTATCTGGCATATATTCACTCTATTCCATAGTTATTATTTTCAAATTAGCATTAAAAAAAAAAACCCAGTTGTCACAAATTTCCCTAATATGTGCATTCTGTACAAAGAACTATATGTATATTTACTGTATATGTATATGTATGTTGGCATGTAGTTTTCCCTAAGAAACAAGCAGAGTAGGTTATACATGAGTTTCCTAAATATATACATTTTTATATGCAATTTGAATCAATAAATATTTCTAGCCAGATGTTAGGAAACTCCATGAGCTGTATGCCCATCTGTGCACCAACAGATTCTGTTTTGGCAGAGAATTGTTCCTAAAAGGAAAACCATACTGGATTTCTTTTACAAAATTAATTGAATTTCTTTGGGAAAGCAATGTAACCTAGAGCAGGGTTCCCCAACCACTGGGCCCCGGACCGGTACTGGATCATTTTCTACTGGGCTGCCGGTTTGCTGGGTGCCGCCATCTTGTTTTGACAAGAAAGTGCTTCTGGGTGAGCTTTTCCAGTTGGAAAGCGGCGTTTGGGTCATGAAGGAATCCTCACGCCTTAGTTTCATTGAAGGCGGGGGGGCAGCTTCGAACGAAGAGCCGTCCCGATGGCAGAGGAGATTAAGAAAGCACAAAAAAGCACAAAAAAGGTACAAAGGAGGAGTTGAAAGTGGCGGGGAGAAGCAGGGGACGGCTGGCTGGCCGGTCGCTCAGCTCGCCTTGCCTTGTCATGCGTGCTGATGCCGGTACTGGGCCACGGATCATTTTGTGATGCCGGTACCGGGCCATGGCACAAAAAAGGTTGGGGGTCACTGACCTAGAGTACTACATTTCCAGAATTCATTGGAATACATTATTATTATATTTAGGTTTCTATAATATTCTAACATATTTTTCTAAAATACACAGTTATGGGTTATCAAAAACGCAAGCCAATCTGAAAGGGATTTTTTTCTTTGCAGTCTTGTACTAATGCGTAATTCACTTTATAACTGACCTAATAATAAAAAAAATCTCCACACCACAAGCCAGGCAAACACCTGGGCACAAACAGAGCCCCTCTAATACCTCCAGCTCAAACACACCCCAACCAGGCACCCAGATGAAACCCAGCTTCCTAACTAATGATAGCCGTCCATTTA